>PVJI01006154.1:0-89272 GCA_004026765.1 Micronycteris hirsuta
AGAAGAATTAACACAATTAAAATGTCCATATTAGCCAAAATAATCTATAGTTTCCATGCAGTTGCTATCATGATACCAATGACATATTTCACAGAACTAGAGCAACTATCCTAAAAATTTATATGGCACCACAAAAGACCCTAAATAACCACAACAATCTTGAGAAAGAGGAATAAAGTTGCAGGAATTATACAATATTATATTAAACTATTATACAATGCCATAGTGATCAATATATCATGATACTGGTATAAAAACAGACATATAGATCAATGGAAGAGAATAGAGAGCCTGGAAATAAGCCCATGACTTTAAGGTCAATTATTATTTGACAAATAAGGCAAGAACATGCAATGGAGCAAAGACAGTCTATTCAATAAATGGTGTTGGGAAAAATGGACAGATACATGCAAAAAAATAAAATCAGACCACTTATTATACCATCACAAGAATAAATTCAAAATGGATTATAGACTTAAATGTAAGACTCTAAACCACAAAAATCCTAGAAGAAAACATAGGCAGCAGAATCTCAGACATCTCTCATAGCAATATTTTCTCTGATGTATCTCCTCAGGCAAGGGAAGCAAAAAGAAAAATAAACAAATGGAACTACATCAAACTAAAATATTTTTGCACAGCAAAGGAAACCATCAACAAAATGAAAAGACAACCCACTAAATGAGAAAATATATTTACCAATGATACATTTGATAAGGAGTTAACATGCAAAACATATAAAGAAGTTATACATCTCAACTCCAAAAAAATAAACACCCAAACAATACAATTAAAAAATGGATAAATGACCTGAATAGATACTTTTCCAGAGGGGACAGACAGATGGCCAATAGACGTATTAAAAGATGCTTAACATCACTAATCATCAGAGAAATACAATTTAAAACCACAATGAGATCTCACCTCAAATTTGTCAGAATAGCCATCATCAGTAAATCAACAACAACAAGTGCTGGCGAGGATGTGGAAGAAAGGGAGCCCTCACACAATGCTGGTGGGAATGCAGACTGGTGCAGCTGCTGTGGAAAACAGCGTGGAGGTTTCTAAAAAATTAAAAATGAAACTGCTTTATGACTCAATGATTCCACTTTTGGGAATATATCTGAAGAAACCTGACATACTAGTTCAAAAGAATATATGAATGCCTATGTTCGTTGCAGGAGAATAGCCAAAATTTGGAAGTAGCCCAAGTGGATAAAAAAGCTGTGGTACATTTACACATGGAGTACTGTTTGGCTGTAAGAAAAAAAATGAAGAAGGAAGCTACTGTTTCTGACAGCATGGATGGACCCGCAGAGCCTTATGCACAGTGAAATAAGCCATTTAGAGAAAGACAAGTACGATGTGATTCAACTTATATGTGGAATCCAATGAACAAAATAAATAAACAAAATTGAAACAGGCTCATAGATACAGAGAACAGACTGACAGTTGTCAGAATGGAGGGAGGTTGGAGGTCTGGGTGAAAAAGGTGAAGGGATTAAGCAAAATAAAAAACCAAAAACCAACAAAAAAACCCTAATATAAAAAGACATCAGAATGGTGATGACCAGCAGGAAAGGAGGATGTGGGAGGTAAAAGAGGGTAAAGGGGAGATAAATGGTGATGGAAAGAGAGATGACTTCGGGTGGTGAACACACAATACAATATACAGATGATGTAGTAAAAAATTGTACACTTGAAACCTATATAATTTTATTATCGAAGTTACCCAATAAATTCAATAAAAAGTTTTAACAAATTAATAAATGATGGATAACATCCTTTTAAAAAGTTAATATTTAACAGAAAGTTAAGATACCTAGAGATATTAGAACATGCTAAAATATGTTCTCAGTTTCTTGGAATTCACAATAAAAAGAAAAAATTTCTCCAAATGGAAGTTTGAAAAAAATCTGAATTTGTTCAGAAGCAATGAAGAGAAGAAGCTTCCATAAAGTGTACGTGTGGAAGAAGCCTGGTAGCTGACAATGAGCTCAGCAACATCAGAAAATGGTATTTGGCTCAGCCTGTGATAAGCCAAATTTAGATGGGGAATTTTTCTTTACACTTTAGAGAAGAACACTCATCATCAAGATCTTTGTTTCTAACACTGTTCTCCAACAAAAGGAAGTAGGATTACAGGGAGAAGTGGGTCATTATAGGACCCGTTTTCCCTCTTGTATTATGTATCATGAACATGGTTCGCATATTCCTTTTAAAGACTGGCTGTCCAGCATGTTATATATGGGGGTACTCTAATATATTTAGTCATCCTTCCTTTGATGTGTCTGGGTACGGGCCTCTTTGGGTTCAGCTTGTTTGGGACTCTCTGTGCTTCCTGAATGTGTGACTTTTTTATTCAACAGGTGAGGGAAGTTTTTAGTCATTATTTCTTCAAACAGGTACTTGATCCCTTGCTCTCTCCTCTCCTTTTGGTACTCCCATGATGTGGGTGGTGTTGCACTTCATGATGTCCCAAATGTTCCTTAAACTATCCTCATTTTTTAAAATTCTTTTTTTTCTTTTTGCTGCTCTGATTGGGTGTTTATAGTACCTTGTCTTACAAGTCACTGATCCAAACCTCTACTTCATTCAACACACTGTTCATTCCTTCTTGAGTACTTTTCATTTCATATATTGTCCTTCATTTCTAACTGGTTCATTTTTATGGTTTTTATGTCCTTTTTTTATGCTTGCTATCTCTTTGTTGAAGTTCTCACTAAGTTCCCTGAGCAGCCTTATAACCATTTTATTGAACTCTGTATCTGGTAATTTGCTGGCCTCCATTTCATTAGCTCTTTCCCTTTCTCCTGTTCTTTTATTTTGGACATGTTTCTTTGTCTCCCCATGTTAACTGCCTGTTTGTGTTTGTTTCTATGTATTAGGTAGATCTGCTATGTCTCCTACTCTAGGTAATGTGGCTTTATTCTGTAGGTGTCTTGTGTGACCTACTGGCGAAGGCTCCTTGATCACCTGAACTGGGAGCTCCAGAAATGTTCCTTGTATGGGTTGTGTGAGCCCTCCTATTGTAATTGAGTCTTGATTGCTATTTTCCCATCATGCCTGGGGTCGACCCTCAGTCTGTCTGACTGTTAGGATCAACCCCGACCACAGCGTGTGAACTTCTGTGTGGGTGCTGACCACACAGCGGAGAATTCTCCTCGGCAGGGTCTGGTGCCTGCCAAGATCTCCCTCTGGATATGCCACGTCTGAGGCTAACTGGACCCTGCTCTGGTGTTGTCTGAAATTAGTCACTGGGTGTGTTGTTTCTGGGGCCTCTTGGGAGGGACTCTGGTACAGGTCAATGTCAGACATTGTCTGTGAGTGGCCTGTGCAACCTATTTGGAGTCACAAAGAGAACCACAGTCTGTGGCTGCCTCCGCTGGGACTGCGTGTGCATGGGAAGGACCAAGCTGTGCACCAAGACCAGCTTCTGCTGGCACGGAGCCCAGAGGCAGGTCATGAAAAGGCCCAAATCCACCTTCCCCTGCTGGCTTCCTGTTAGTCTTAGTCACTGAAAGATCCTCTGGCAGTACTGGAGCTGCATGAGAAAGTTTCTCAATGACTTACCAGGTAGGGGCAAATGGTGTTCACCAGACTGATACAGATTCAGACTTGGTGCCAGTACTTTGTCTGAGGCCACTCAGCAAATGTTCCAGGGTATACCAAATCTAGCTGCCATTGTCACCTGCAGGTTCCTGCAGACCCTTGTGTTGGTGTGAGATCTCAGGGAGAGTTAGGGTGAGGCCAGCAGACTTTATCAGGCCCAAACAAACCAAGATTTGGCCACGTGAAGGGAGGACTCTGCACTGGTCTGGCTTGCAAGGGAATAATGTCCCCATCCTAGAACCAGATAACAGTTTGTCCCCGTTGTGCTCAGTAGGGTGTCTAATGGGAGTTGAGATCGTGGGGTTAGTGAATCTTCCAAGCAGGAGGTGCTGGTCAGGCTTTGGCGGAGGTGTGAGGAGTGGCCCTGGCTCCACATCCACATAACTTCGGCTTATCTGGACTCTGCCTGACCTCCTGTTCTGAGAGGGGCCACTAGGAGTTCGGAGGGTAGAATTACTGGGAGCCTGGAGTGTGTGGCTAGCAGATTTCAGGTTCACGGGAAAGTGAGGGGAATGGCCCCATAGCCACACAACTCAGTCACTGATGCCCTCTCAGTTTGCCCAGACTTCTGCTCTTTGACCCAGACAGCTGACTACTCCACAGGGCATGAGCTCCACAGTGTAGGATGGCAGGAGTCAGGAGGGTGGGGCTCTTGCATTCCTCCAGGTTAATACCATAAGGAGGGGAGTGTCCCACCCAAGAAAGATGGTATCCGCAGTGTGGGAGAGTGACTAAGCACAGGGATCCTGGTAGCTGACCTTTCAGCTCTCGCCCTGGAGCCACAAATCCCAGACTCTCCTCACATGACTCTAGCCCTCTCCACCCTCCCTCCACTGGAGTCCAAGGTAAGTGGCTGCAAGCAAAATTTCGTATGTTGGCCCTTTAAGAGGGTGCCTGTGTCTTTAGCATAGCAATTTTCAACCAGTGTGCTGCAAAAGGCTTAGTGGTGTTTCGCAAGAATTTTTAAAACATGCAATGCCTGACTATTTGGTCAGGGGCACTGATTTCTTTTCCCCTTAGATTAGCAAATAAAAAAAAAAATGACAACGGCCAATACAACAATAATAGTCTGGTGTAAGTGAATTAAAATTCTACTTATTTTTTGTCATATCAGCAAAATATATATTTTTATATGCTGTAGAATTTTAGTAATTAGTTTATGTGTGCCATGAGATTAAAAAAAGGTTGAAAATTGCTGCTTTAGCAGACTATCATCTCTCCTTGATGGACAGAATCCTGGCTAATTTTCACAGTTTGATGTTATGTGGGACCTCTCCTTGGCTCTGGTGCTCTGGGCTGGGGAGCCCAGTGTGGGGTCGAGACCCTACTCTCCTGAGGGGGAACATTTGCAGCTGAGATAACCCTTCAAGATCTCAGCTGCTGCTCATGGGAATACGGCCAGCCCTTTTCACAAAGGAAGATCTTGACGAATCCTGACTAGCCAGATAATTTTCTCTACCCTAAATGATCTATTTGACTATATAAAGATGGCAAATTGGAAAACTATTCATAAATATGTATATACCTATGAGAGAGACTGTCTAGCTGTTTACAAAACTGATTTCTTTCCCTGGAGGAACACATGTTCCCTTCCCATTATAGTTTTACAGATTTATAATTGAGGTAGGTACAACTGAGGTAAAATAAGCCACACTTATTTAAATTGTACAATTTGATGAGCCTTAGCATAGGTATAAAATCCATGAAACCATCACCATAATTGAGGTAAAAAACATATTCACCCAAAGGTTTCTTGGCTCCTTTTTGTAATCCACTCCTCACTTTTCACTCTGCCCTTGTGAGCTTATATGTATATCACATTTCTCAATCTTCCTGTAGGGAATGGCTAAGTACCTAGGTGCTTATCAGAGGGATGTGGGTGAAACTGAGAGCATTCCTCCAGGCCTGACCTCCCACCTATGTATGAGTCATTCTCTCTTCCTCTATGTCCTGGCTTGGTGTTGACAGCCAAGGTGACCTGAAATGCTACTACTTTTGCAGATGGCAGAGCCCTCATTAGCTTAGGCCTCTGAATGTCTGCATGGAGCAGAGTACACCATTTTATTGCCAGTAAGCCACAATTATGTTAAATCACCAACATTTTGGTGTTAGTTGCAGCAACTAGTATTACCTTAGCTAATACAATAATATCCAAAGAGTTCTTACAAATTGGTAAGAAGTGATCAAATAACCCAATGGAAAAATGTTAAAGAAAGTTGGTTCACAGAAGAGCAAATACAAATTACAAAAATATAAAACATATGGAAAGATGTTTATATATTAATAAGAATGGAAATTCAAATTAAAGTAACTATTAGACTAGCAACTGGTAAAGAAATTAATAATACTTATTGGCAGTGATAAAGTAGAAAAAATACTCAATAACTCATGGTAAAAATGTGAATTGTTAGACTATTTGGAAAAATAATCTGGTGACATGTATTAAAATAATAAATACAATTATTCTTTGCTTGAGTATTTCCACTCCTAGGAACCTATCCCAGGTAATAAAGGGGATACAGGGATATCTTTGTAAGAGGATGTAAATTGTGTGTAAGACAAAGACAATAACACTTAAAGCATAACTTAAAACAAGGGAAAAGCTATCAGTAAAGGAATCATTGAATAAATAATAAAATATTTATTCCAGGCAAAGTTATGCTGCAAATTTAAAAATATAGATTAGTGCCAAATCAGATAACATGCAGGATGTCCATGAGGCTTTGTTGACTAAGAAAATGAAAATACTGGACTTCCAGTCAAGATGGAGGCATAGGTAAACATGCCTCACCTCGTCACACAACTACAGCAAAAATTATAACTAGACTACAAAACAAATATCACCCAGAATTGTTAGAAAGTTGAGCAGTATGGGAGTCTGGCAACTAAGGATTTAAAGAAGCCACATTCATCCAGTCATTTTTTAAAAATAATGAAAGGGAACTTCCCTAATTTGGTGAAGGAAACAGACATACAAGTCCAGGAAGCACAGAGAGTCCCAAATAAGATGGACCCAGACAGGGCCATACCAAGACACATCATAAAGTGCTAAAGGTTAAAGATAAAGAGAGAATATTAAAAGCAGCAAGAGAAGAGGAGATAGTTACCTACAAAGGAGTTCCCATAAGAGTGTTGGTTGATTTCTCAAAAGAAACCTTACAGGCCAGAAGGGGCTAGAAAGAAGTATTCAAAGTCATGAAAGGCAAAGACCTATAACATAGATTATTCTATCCAGCAAAGCTATCATTTAGTATTGAAGGGCAGATAAAGTGCTTTCCAGACAAGTTAAAACTGAAGGAGTTCATCACCAAGACATTATTATATGAAATGCTGAATGGACTTATTTAAGAAAAAGAAGAAGATCAAAAGTACAAACATTAAAATACCAAGCATTCACAACTATCAATAACTGAATTTAAATAAAAAACTAAGCAAACAAGCAGAACAGAAACAAAATCTTAGATATGGAGATCATGTGGAAAATTAACAGCTGGGATGAGTAAGGGGGCGAATGAGGGGAAAGGCAGTGATTAAGAAGTAAAATTTGGTAAGTCCAAATCAGACAGGGGATGTTAAGAATAGTACAGGGAATGGAGAAGCCAAAGAACTTATATGTATGACCCATTGACATGAAATAAGAGGGGAGGGGATTGCTGGAGGGAATGGGGGTGCCTGGTGGAGGAGGGCAAAGGGGAAACATTGGGACAACTATAATAGCATAATTAATAAAGGATATTTAAAAAAGAAAAGGAAGCCCGGCTGGTGTAGCTCAGTGGATTGAGCGCGGGCTGGGAACCAGAGGGTCCTGGTTCGATTCCCAGTCGGGGCACATGCCTGGGTTGCGGGCCAGGTCCCCGGTGAGGGCCATGTGAGAGGCAACCATACATTGATCTTTCTCCCTCCCTTCTCCTCTCTCTGAAAATAAATAAATAAAATCTTTAAATAAATAAATAAATAAATAATAAAAAAAGGAAAATACAGAAAAGTATAAATAACACAAAAGGATTTTTATTAAACAATTATCAACATCTTCCAGTACGTGTACATGTGTATGTAAATATGTGATCATTATATATGTGTGTAAAATGAACTGAGCATGGAAAACTATCTAAAGGTAACATAAGACATTGAAACATGTATTGTCTAGTATAGTGGGAAGAGAAGAAACAGGCTGAATAATTGCTCTCCCCAAATGCACATGTCCCAATCCTCAGACATGTGACTATCACCATATATGGCAAAAAGTACAGTACTTTGCAGACATGATTAAAACAAAGATATCAAGGTGAGGAGATTATCCTGAGTTATCCAGGTGGGCCTGTTGTTATCACAGAGGTCCTATGAGAGGGAGGCTGGTGATCGGAGAGACCGAAGAGGAGAAGGCAATGTGAGGAAGAAAGCAGGCATTAGAGTGATGCAGCCATAAGCCAAGGCATGCCAACAGCCACCGAAAGCTGAAAGAGCAAGGAACCAATTCTCCTCTAGAATCTCCAGCCCCATTCACCTTGCCTACACCTTGATTTTTAGTTCTATAAGACTCATTTTGAACTTCTGGCCTCCATAATTACAAGTTAAAACATTTCTATTTTAAGCCACTACATTTGTTATCAACTATAGAAAATTAATACAGTGGTGATGTTGGCAGAGGGGTCTTAAGCAAAAATCTAAGATGACTCCCTTATATAGTTCATTCCCCTTTAGTAGGGGTAAAACCTGTGAAAATAATGGGGTATCACTCCTGTGAGTATGTTATGAAGGGGGACCGGAGAAAAACAGAATTATTTTCTGGAGGGTGGGCCCCTTATAGTACAGGCTTCTTCCACTGGTGAATGTTCTAGGAACCCATCTGTATCAGTGTATCAGCTGGTGTTGTGAGAGGCTGCATTTAGCTTCCGTGAATTTTTTTTGAAGACTCTTTCAACGTGTTTGCTGGTGTTGGGTAATTTACAAACACACATGCCCACACCGTGTTGAGCATTCAGCAGTTTTTGACGAAAAATGGCATGACTCCCATGTCCCACTCTCCTTATTCACCTGATTTCTCCCCAGGTGACTTTTTTTTTTTGTTTCCCTGGATGAAAAATTTCCTCAGAGTGAAATATTTTGCCAATGTGGAAGAAGTGAAACAAAAAACAGCAGAGATACTAAAAGATATTGAAATCAATGAGTTCAAAAACTGTTTTGAGCAGTGGAAAAAACATCTTGATAGGTGTATTGCATCAAATGGAGAGCACTTTGAGATAACTGAAGTTTAAACATATAAGAATAAATATACAATTTTTTATGAATTAATTCCTGTTTGGGGGGTCCCTCCCTTGATTATGGCAAAGGTGAAGGTATTTTTGAAGATGTAATTACGTTTGACTTTGAGTTCATCAAAAAGATTATCCTTGTTGAGTCTGACTTAATCAAGAGAACTCTTTAAAAGATGGTTATGCCTTCCCTGAGATCAGGGAGTCGAAACAAGAGAGATTCTCTCCTATTGGCTGTGTAGAAACTAGTAAATGTGTTCTAGAGTCCAGGGCATGAAGTCTGCCAACAACCACATGAGACTGCAGCCCTCACGGACTCCTGATTTCAGCCTGTGAGAGCCTGAGCAGAGGTTCCAGCTAAGATCCAGGCCCAGACTCCTGACCCAAAGAAACTGGGAGATAAAAAATGACTGTTGTTTTAAGTACCTGAGCTTGTGGTAATTTCTTACAAAATAAAAAATGAATACAAAGGGTGAAAAGAGAGAAGAAAGGAAAGATCAAAAGGAAGAAAGAAATCACTGCACTAAAAAAAAACTGTTGATCATATTTATAATCATGTAAAAATGTATAGATGTATATAAAGTAAAAATGAATATTTTAAAAGTGAAAAATAAACCTCTCACACATTTTGAATTTTTAAGGACAATTGTAGACTGAATTTAGAAGAATTTGGGGGAGTTGTGTGTGAGAAAGGAAAGGGTGGAGGTATTTGCGCTGCTGTAGGAGGAGATCTGAGAAGGACAGTGGGGAAAGGATTTTAAGTAGCATAGCTGTGTGTTATAACAGGAATTCCCTCTGGTGCACATTTGGGAGGTTTCTGTTGAGACTTTTATTGTAGTCAATGACTTGGGGATGCCACTTTTTCTTTTGGACATAAGATAGTACTAAGGCTGTCCAGAGGTGGCTCTTCCTTCTACAGATTATACTTCCTAAAACTCCTTACGGCTCCCCACATCCCCTCTCCCCCACACAAAAGTCCCGGACTTCCGCGGCTCTCAGCTTTGGCCCAACCAGTTTGTGTACAGAGCTTTAGCTCTTTCCATTTAAATCACAAAGTCACATTACTGCCCTTCAGAGATGTTGCAACAGTAAATATTTAGTACATATATGGAGCCATCCTATGTGGGTATATCAGTAGGATAGATTCTTATGGGTGAAACTACTGCGTGAAAAAATATGCACATTAAAGTTTGATTGAATCTTTATATTTTCACATTTAGTCTCCATAGAAGGCCTGTACCAATCTATGGTCTTTCCACAAAGGGTATGAGAGAGTCCATTTTCCCATATCTTGCTGTAATATTATAAATATTTATAACACCATTTATCAGAAATCTTTTTAATTTATGCCTATCAGGCAAAAATGGAAGGAGAATATTTGTCTGATATGCATCCGCCACTTGTATTATTTCTCTGATCGCTCATTCATAAACTTCCTGTCTGAATGACTGTTGCCAAATGAAAGGCAAACCATCTTCTGTGGGATGTAGTGAGAGGAAATCTTTCCCCTTCCAGCAGTATCACCGTGGAGCAGCATAGTCACTGAGGACTGAGTACCACCCCATCAAAGCTACTGTCTTACTCTCAAAAGCTGCTTTGAGAAAACATTCTGGTGAGTAAAACAGTAAAAATATTCCTGCCTACTAAGGTATGTGATACAACACAAATGATTCATTAAAATCACTGTAAAAATAGCTCTCATTTAAGTATATAAAAGTCAGCAGGGAAATTTTTTTCAGGATTTGCTACAGTAATTTTCACTGACTAATGTCTTCTCTCTTACAAGTATAAAGCATTTCCAAATTTATCTTATTCACTTGCCTCACTCCGCTAACTTTCAAAGGAGCTGGATCTACATTGTTGACACTCCATTGGATAATATTTAATAATCCTTTTCTTAAACATACCTGGCTGAGCCAACAATAGTAGCTCACATCATTCATTCCTTCTTCCATTCAAAAAAAATGTAGCATGGATTACACATCAGGCATCCTGAAAAACTGAGGATATTGTAATGAACTGACATATACACTGTCTTCATGGATTTATAGTATAGTGGGAGAAATCAATTCAATAAAAGTCCATTATTATTCAGTGCAATGATTGAGGAAGTTCAGATCATTGGAGCTGGCTGGTTTGGGGTGGGCATGGGAAGGGTTCTCCAATCAGAGGAAACCACATGTCTTTTATCAAATAACTGTCATCATGATTGTAGGGCATTACCTAAGCACACATGATGTTACTTAGTCATGGAATCAGCAACCAAGTCTTTCAGAAGCTTTAAAAACCTTGATATAAAATCTCAGGATCATATTCAATTTCCTATTCCATTAGAGTCTCTGCCCCTCCTGGCCAGTGAAGAATTTCACTGGGGTTGCTGGAAGCTGTTGCCTGCTCTACAATCATTCATTTGACACATGCAAGGCTAAATGCTGGGCATTGTGAATATCTAACTGAATAAGACACCATTGCTAGGGTCAAGGGCCTCATAGGGATTAGGAAGGAGGCAGACAAATAAGTGTTACTATAACTCAGCATGATAACTGCTGTGGAAGACAAAGTATGCACCTTATGAGGTGAGAATAAAAAATGGGAATGAACTCACTTCACTAGGGAGTTGAAGAAGGACTCACAGATCTTGATGAGTAGATGTCTACCAGGAAGTCAAACTAGGAAAGTTTATTTGTTTATTTTTAACAGACAGAATATCCTGGCTGAAAAGAAAAAAAAAATATATGAGGGAAAAGTTAAGAATGTGGCTGAGGCCTGAGAATAGGATGCACGGCGGGTGGGACAGAGCCCTGGTAATCAAACAATGAGGAGCACACAGACAAACACCGTTCAAAGTTATTACCAGTGTCTTAGTGAGGATCAAGCAGAGACAAAAAACAACCCATCATATATCCCCTTCATGTTTAGCTGAATGTAACTATGTGTGAAAAACTTAAGAGAGCTCTCATATCTGAGTGTGAATTCAGTCACCATCTCCTGCCTTCTTCATAGATTCCCAAGTTAAAGAATCCCTCTGGATATGGTTTTATAGGTGGATGTCTGGACTAAGCAGACAGTCAAGAGTTCAATGTCCAGAGTGGACAAAGGCAGGTACAAGATCCCATCCAGACTTCTGTCTGGTTATGTTACCTGCCATAGCAGCTTAAGTTGTTTGAATTTTATTCTGTAAGCCAGAAATTCCTAGTCTCTGTGCAGTGAATGGGCTACACAGATCCTCGCAGACCTAGGGGTAAGCAGGCTCATTGCCTTCGGCCACAAACAAACTCTTGCATCTAGCCAAATGGGAACCTAAAAATATTACATTTCCTGTGTGTTGATAGGTGAAGAGATCAGGAAGAACTCTTGCAATGGAGAGCTGTAATGAGCTCTAGTCGTTATCCCTCTATCACCCAGAAATATGGGCACCTCCAAATCAAAGCGTTGAAAGCCTCTGTGGACGTACAAAGGAAATATGTTTGTAGAATAGAAGACCTGGAATTGGGATAATGAAGGTGGATTGGCAGGGAAGATTTAGAGCAGAGAGGTGAAGTCATCGTTAAATTACCCTTTGAGATGCAATTACACAAATGATATGAATAGCTGCTATCCATCTCTTCTTAGAAATGAAATGGAACTGAGTTTAAACTGCAGCCTGAGGAGTCAACGCTAGATAAAAGGATGCAACAGGACCACCACCGCGCTCCCAAGGCACTTGTGTTTATTATACAATGAGAGGTTTGCTTGTGCAACTATCATAGTCTACCTCGATTTGGACCCATCTGTGTATTTGTCTGCCATGCCCATTCATTTTTTTACCCACAATACAGTACCTCATACAGAGTGGGCTGTCGATAAATGTCACATCGATTTCACTTGTTAAGTGACGGTGATCAGGAGAGACAGACTGATGTTATCTGAAATCTGTTAGAGACAGAACAGGTTTTCTCACTTGGAATGTCTTAGGAGTCATGGACCGTGGAGCCACGATGTATGCTTCTGTTACTCCTTTTTGTTCTTACTTCCCTACCTCCCAAACTCTAAACTGAGAAACTTGTACTCCCTTCGGTGGAGACTGTTGACTTATTGTATTTTCAAGAGTGACATGTTATTGGTTATGGACCTTTGGAGCTTAAGTCTATGAGATGTCCTTTAGTATAACCACGTTCTATGGTTGCAGATTTACCGTTCTGTTTGCTACATGTTATGAATTCATTCTGCAGTTCCTGACTGTTTGGTTGCAAGTTTTTAACATCCCTGTACTATCATCATCTGGCTCCCTCCTGATGCACCCTGTCTGCACTGGACAAAGAACCAATTAATGTATCGTTCTTTTCTTCTCTGCGAACTTTACTAAATTGGAAGAGGAAGAGTGAGTAAAAGGAAAACATTGTCTTTGTGTGTACCTGATTTTAAACAATCTCATAACTTTACTAAGACTTCTTTACTAAGACTTCTTTACTAAGAATCACTGGCAGTGAATAAAACCCGAATCTGCATATAATGTCACAAGTCTTAAAAATCCACTCTATTTGTCATGGTTCTGGCAAGGAACAGATGACCCACTCAATTGCCTCAGGAGTAATTGAGAGTTTAGTTAAAGGATTCTTTTACAAAGATGGGCCAGAGTTAAGAGAACCAACAAGAAATGGCCAAATACCCAAGAATGAGCCCCACTAAAAATCTGGTACCATCCCTAGAGCTGGAGGAACAAAGTGACGCACCTGGTGAGAGCTGAGCCCTGCAGAGGGGCTACCTGGCCGGAGCTGTGGTTTTAAATAGAGAAATACAATCACCAAAGCAAAGCCTGGCAGGGAATAAATAACCCATCAGGTCTCCTGAGGGTGGCTCCCATTGGCCAAAACCAACTGGAGGTCTTCAGAGAGCTGTCTCTGAGGATACAAAATGTGTGTGTGCGCGCGCGTGTGTATATGTGTGTGTGTGTGTGTATGTGTGTCGGGGGCAGTGGGGAGGATGAAGAATATTTTTGGAATATGCAGCCACCGACTATATCAGTAGGGTTCAACAGGAACAAATGGTAATAATCCCTCGTTAGAATGATTCATCAGGAGTTCCTTTACGAGACGTCTATTTCCAAAAGTGTGGACAGGACACGGGAACCACAGAGGATAGTGCGATAATACAGTTAGTAGCAGTGGAGCTGCTACCACCTTAGAATTTTGGGGTACAAATTCCAATGTGTGAGGTCCCCCCACACACACACCACTAAGCAATTCTCAGATACTACCTGGGTGTCCTACAATTTTACTCAATTCTGACACTATCCACTCAGAGGTCACACCAGACCCCACAGGGCTCAATCCCACAATGTCCCTCATTTCAGATGTCAGTCCCAAGTCCAGGTTGTTACCTGTGTTTCTGACTGACTACATATAAATCAAAGTTCCCAAGAGCCATCCTTGGTATGATTAACTTGCTGGAGTGGCTCACAGAACTCAGGAAACCCGTTTATTCATTAGATTTTCCATTTATTACAAAGGTCATTAAAGGACACAAATCAACAGCTAGATGAAGAGACACATAGGATGAGGTCCTGAACAAAAGAGCTTCTGTCCCCACGGAGCTTGGGGTCTGGCACCACAGCACGCAGAAGCGTTCTGGCTCCCTGACCTACAAGCTCTCTGGATGCCCTCTTTTGGGTTTTAATGGATGCTTCATTACGGAGACTTGTTTGATTGAATCATTGGCCATTGGGGGTGGAACTTAATCTCCAGCCCCTTTCCCCTTCCAGGAGGTCAGGGGGATGGAACTGATATTCCAACCCTCCAATTACTTGGTTGGTTTCCCTGGCAACAACCCCCATTCTTAGGCTATCTAGGGTGTCTAACCTTTTGGTGTCTCTGGGCCACCCTGGAAGAAGAATTGTCTTGGGCCACACATTAAAAACATTGCGACATGTAATCACAAAAAAAATCTCATAATATTTTAAGTAAATTTATGATTTTGTGTTGGGCCACATTCATAGCCATCCTGAGCCACATGCGGCCAGTGGGCTACTGGCTGGACACCCCTGAGGGGTTTCCAATTGTCAAGTCACTTCATTAACGTAACAAAATATGCCTTTATCTTTCTCAACAATTAGGGAATTCCAAGGGTTTTAGGCATTCTGTACCAGGAACAACGGAAGATCAAATATATATTTCTTATTATAAATCACAATATCACACCACCTAGTACCAAAGAGACCAGGAGAGAATGCTGATATCAGAACCCAGAAGGAGCATGTGTAGAGGAGGCTGCCTAGAGAAGAGTGAGCTTTGGTATAGAAACACAACCAGCCTAACAGAGGGTCAGAGGAGTAATTGCCCTGGCCTCCCCCTCATTCCACTTTCCAGACTCCCACTAGGGCTTCCTATTGGCCAAAGTGAACTGGAGCCAAGGCAAGGAGGGAGTTCGGTGAGGCATCCCTGTAGCTCAGCCTCCAGACTGAGAGCAGGGTGGAGAACCTAGAGAGGCAAACCAAAGACATCTGGCAAACCTGCTTCTAAGTCCCTCACTTCCTTCTTTCCTTCCTTCCTCCCTCCCTCCCTCCCTCCCTCCCTTCCTCCCTTCCTTCCTTCCTTCCTTCCTTCCTTCCTCCCTCCCTCCCTCTCTCCCTTCCTTCCTTCCTTCCTGTAAACTTTATTAACATTTGTACCAAGCACTATACTGAAAGCTCTTGCAGATTTTTTCTGTTAACCCTTAACATTTCCCCCCAAGGCAGGGAACACTGCTTTTCCCTAAGCAAGTATCCTCCATCATGTGGACCTTTCAGCAATTTTCAACCTTTTTAATAGAAGAGATTTTTAAATACATGAAACCTCACAGAAACCCTAACATATGCAACTGATAAAGCAGTATTCATTGGTGGAAATTTGTTCTTATTATTAGGTTAACCAAAGAGAAAAATAATGACATTTTTGATTAATACAAAAGTTTGAAATCAGTTTTTCTGGCCCGCATTGGCATCAGCCACCGCAAACATTGACAGAGTTTGACGTTCGCTGACATAAGTGACTGGGAAAACACGAAGCTGCGGTTTTCCCAAACTACAGTTTCTGGCAATGCGTTCTTTTTGTAATCAAAATCGGACTGCTACATCGCATGAAATACCACCCCTGACAGCTCTGCCTTTCCCGTCACCTGGTCAGGAAATATCTCATCTCTCTGAGCATCCATCCTTCATGCCTCAGTTATTGAACACTTTGGAAGAGCTTAGCCCAGGAAATGAAGGCTATTGTGAAAAACAGAGAGATTTAGGAAGCCAGGATGTGATTAACCATGCTGGCATTTCGCCAAATGAGCAGCTAACAAGGGCCAAAAACACAAGTGCTGATTAGTAATCCCTGTGTTTACAAAAGGGGTTTAGACCCAATTCCAGCAATCCCCTGTAACAGACCAGAACATTCCTAGCCTATTGTAGCTGCAAAAAAAAAAAAAAAAAGTATTAGTTTAATAAAAATTTATTCATCAGTGCCTCTGATCATAAACAAATATTCCCATAAGATTCTTTATATTTAAATTGAGCAGACTGGAAATCTCCTGTGCACTCTCCATAAAAGATAAAATTAAACTTTGAAACTACTCATGAGGTTTCTAACAGTTATTGTTTGTTTCAAAAATGCTTTGATGTCAAATTTAGTCATTCATTCATTTGTTCATTTAACAACTACTTGAGTGCAGGTCCTGTACCAAGAGCTGTCTGAATTCTGGTGACACGTCTCAGGGAGCTACACCAGAAAGAACACGGGCTCTGAAGTTGAATGAAATTGGTACACAAGCTTTGAATGCATTTAGTTCGACTAGAGGGATACCAAAATCGCAAGGTGGAGCAAAAGTCGGTTTAGAGCTGCTCATAAAGAAAATAACACAGTAATTAATAAATACTAATATAAGAATAAACTCTATGTTTTGTGGACTCACAGCTGTAAGCCTGATTTTGCCTCACCCTGTATACTGACTCAAACTAGCCTTTCAATTTTCATCAGTTACCGGAAGTCTGGAGCGCAGCAGCTGCGGCCTGCGGTTTAGGGACTGTTCAGTGAGGACCCACATCTCCGCGGTGCTCCTGGCATTTCCCTCATCTGCACCACTTCCTGGTGACCAGGTGGCTCTGAGGGAAGGAGGAATGTGAGAACATGGGTTGGTGATGGTGACGTTAGTGGAGGGCTGGGATGAAGGGCAAGTTCTGTTTGGGGCATGTTGAGTCACGGGACTTGGTGCTGTGATGTCACTCAGCACCGTGTGCTGTGGGCAATTAGACATACAGAACTGGATTTGAAATCAGAAATCCAAGTTTAGAAGGATGATTGAAGGAGCAAGAAGACAGGAGGAGTCTAAATTGAGAGCTGAGGGGGAAAGTTTCTTCTTAGATCTGAGAGAAATATTCCCTCCTTAAACAAGGGGTGATCTGAAGGGGAGGTGACTCCAAGTGGAACAGTAGAAGTATGGTGGCCTCATTAAAGTGGAAGGTGAGGTCCTCTGGAAGGGGGGATCAGGGCCACACTAGTGATTAGATAGAAACAACTCGTGTGAAGACATGAGGGCCGAAGAGCACTGGCTCAGTTGGCAGCATGAAAACACGCAGTGATTCAGGTCTTGCAGATTCCTAAAGTTTCCACAGCAACAGTTCAGGGCTTGGGGGTAGAAACAGGGCTAGAGGATATGGATGACACAGGGTTGGGAATAGCTGGGGGAAAAGGAGTCAGGAGTGTCCACGATGACCCGGTAGCAGGAGCTGACTTGTATCCAGGCCAGGCAGGAAGAACATTCAGGGAATCAACCCCGTACGGTGAAGCCCCCTGGAGCCAGGTCCCTTTTCCTCCTGTGACCACTATCCCTTGGGGTTGTTCCTCTTCCTGTAAGACCAACTGCTGCTTTCCAGTGGTTGATGAGTTTTCCCAAGAAAAAATGGACAAGGGACAATAGGAATCACAAACATGAAGAAGTTGTCTGGCTCCAGGTTCTTGCAAAATTCTTGTGTAATAGAACTTTATCTCTAGATCTAGGTCACTTCTGAGCAGTTAATTTTAAGGCTGCCACAATGACAAATTCTCTCTTATTTTTTATACTTTGTCTCTTATTCTTGTATTTTTAAGAGTGAGGCTCTCCAAACCTCCCCTCCCCTATGGGAGGGTTTGAACTTAAAAGGACATGCTGTTATCTCTGTTAACAAGTCCCCTCCTACCTAGTTCCAAGCAGCAGAGGCAACCTCTTGTCACAGGGTGGTCATTTACTCTTCTGGGGCCTTCCAGAGTCATCCCTGGTTCCTGGGAAGCTCCTCAAGCTCCTGCAGCCCCACAGGAAGGAGTGAGGGGACCAGGCAAATTGCAAGTGATTGAAGGATCTGTTGTGTTGAGACCCAAGTCTGAGGAAAGTAGGAGGATGTGATTGAGAAAACCAAGAGTGCCAAATGTGAAGTCTCCAGTGGAAGGAGCAGTGCTAGGGACGCTTCTGAGTTGCCGAAACTAAATGACAGCTCTTGTCTCTAAACATCTTCACTCAGGAAAAGAACTTTAAGCTTCTACTTAGGGGAGAGAAAAAAAAAAAAAAGATGGTTTCTCTCAACCCACAGAATTCCAGGCTCTGAGTATTGGAAGGTTGTCTGCTGGTCATCTAGTCCAGCCTGTGGCTGACGCAGTGGGTGAATCAGAAACTGCATTGGCGGCTGGCTGTTGGCTTCTCCTCAGTCATGGGGATGGGAATTTATTACTTGGTGAAGCAGTTCATTGCTTTCTGGACAGGCCTGATTCCTAGACAACTGTCTCTGACCTGGGATTGTCACTTGCTTCCACATTGCTTTATTTATTTGTCCCAGTCTTGTTCTCTGGTGCCTCATGAAGTAGATATTTCTTTCTTTCAATGTTTAATGCTTCTCTCAGGTTTTTACTAATGCTTTCTTTCTTTTTTTAAACCAAACATCCCCAGTTCTTTAACCTTCCTGCCAGTGACATGGTTTTGGATGGCTCACCATGCCAGTTGTCACCGCTCAGTTGGTCACGCAAGTGTGAGGCACCCAGACCTGGACACAGCATTTGGGATGCAGGGTGACCAGAACGGAGAACAGTGGAGCAACTTCCTCCTCTAAACTAGACACCACGCTACAACTACTATAGCCCAAGACTGCACTGGTCTCTTCAGTCTGATGAGGCTATAACCCCATCTTCTGGGGTTTCAGTGTACTACCACTGAGCTGTTTTCCTCTTGTGGTTTTACAATTATTCACATACATAAAACTCATTCCCTGTAGTCTTCCACCAAATCTCATACCTCTTTCTGATCCTTGGAAAATTTCTCATTACCAAGTGCCATGATTGCTACTCCCATTTCCTCAACTGAGGTATTAGTTCAGTTTCGTTTAGTGATATTTATTCAGTCATTGCCATGTACCAAGAATTGTATTCAATGCTAAGATGGGGATAGAGAATACAAATGAGTTAGGATATGATTTCTAGGGGAGCTTACGAAGACACCACATATACACACATTAACAATGTGATATGGGAAGAACTGTAAGATAAAAACACAGTGGTTATCGGAGCCCAAGTGAGGGACTCTTGACTCAAACTGGAAATTCAGGGAAGGGTTACCGCAAGAGAAGCAATTTGAACATTAGATAAGAAATAGAGGGTATGGGGAAGAAAGTGGGAAGATAAAAAGGGCAGAAAGAAGGGAGTCAAGGAGGCAGGAAGCATGGTGGCCTGTGAAGGGCCCACAGGTTATTTGGCAGTTCTACAGCATAAAGTACCAGACAAGGGACAAGGTCACTGAGAACCTGACTCTCCACCTCAAGTTTGACTCAGTAAGCAATGGGGAGCCCTGACATGTTTCAAGAAGCTGGAAGAGTAATCAGATTTGCCTTTATCATTCCGACCCCAGGAGGAAGAATGGATTGGGGGTACTTGTGTTAGGTCAAGCAGAGATGTTGAGGGTGTTATTGAAGACGGTGGTAGTAGGATGAGACAGATCAAGCACTGTAACGAGTATAATTGTGGCAGTCCTTGGCTGTGGAGAGGCGTGAGTGACAGATAACAACAATAACAAAAAAATCTAGATTAACTCCCAGAAATATCACTGAATGACGAGGAGGATGGGGTCTTAGTTCCTACAGCCAGCTGAGAGGGTGGAGATGCGCAGGGAACCATGAGTTTAAGTTTGAACATGTGGAAATTGAATTGATTATTAAACATGCAATTATCATGTCCAAAAATAATTGGATTAAGCATCTCAATGTCATAGGAGAGACCAGACTGGGAGATGGGGTCTTAGTTCCTTAGTGGGAGGTAAAATTATGAGAATAGATTAGCTGGTACAAGAAGAGTATATGAAGAAATAGCCATGGGGCCAGTATACAACTATGAAGTGCACCAATATTTAAGGCAGATTTTACAAGCAACTTCAGCATTTTTGCTTTGGTCAACATCGTCAAATTTGATTTCTTTTGGTCAACATGTAAAAATCAGTAAATTTCACCTGAAAATGAAGTTTTCCAGATTCTCTTAAAATCAAGAGTTCTTGACCCAATGGGCTTGCATTTTCACATAGCAACACTCTGCCAAAACTGAGTAGCAGCCTCCCTATTTAGATGGGACACGTGTTGGCCCTGACCAGCATGGCTCAGTTTGTTGGGCATCATCCCATGAAGCAAAAGGTCACTGGTTTGATTCCTGGTCAGGGCACATGCCTGGGTTGTAGGTTTGGTCCCCAGTCAGGGCATATTTGAAAAGCAACCAATTGATATTTCTCTTTCATATCAATGTTTCTCTCCCTCTCTTTCTCCTCCCTTTTCCCTCTCTCTATAATAAATAAATAAAACCTTAAAAATAAATGGGACACATGTCTGCAATTCTTTACAGTCACCTTTCTAACCCCTACTCTCCAGTTTCTGACACTAAGGCAAATCCCATTAATCATTACTATGGTGCTGCTACTTCATATACTGGCTTCATGTGTTTGTATTACTTGCCTGACTTTGGTAGATACTCAAGTTTCTAGTTCCCAGCTTTAAAGGTAAATAAGTAAAAGGATCCCATGGAGAGATCAAGAAGCACAGTCAGAGAAATGGAAAGAAACCAGAAGAGAAATTTCCTAGTTGCCAAGAAATTTCAATAATAATAAGTTCAATAGTGTTAAATACTATAGAGAGATGTAACAAGTTAAGGATTGAAAAATGCCTGTTGGGTTTGTCAACTTGAAGAACATTAGAGATCTTTGCCAGAATCATTTTCAACAAAAGGATGGATAACGGAAGTCAGATCTCAGGGGTGAGAGGAGTGAATGGGAGGTGAGCAAATAGAGAAACAAGTTAATTTTTCTCTTTCCAAATACTTGGCTAGAAAAGGCAGCAGAAATCTGAGCAGTAGCCAGAGGCACTAGGAGGTCAAAATAGGGCCAAAAGAGATTTTTCTTTATGGAAGGAAATCCTTATGTCTAACCAGTTTCTTAATAAAGTAGAGAGCAGATCATCTGCTAAATGTGAGAACTGTGAATTAGGGGTAAAGATCTCAAGGAGAATGGTGAAGGTTTGTCAGAGTTCTTGGGCAGGAAGAGGAGTAGGGGTTCTTTGAAGACCATTATAAGGGCTGTTGAATGGCCGGCCTCAAGCGCCCAGCTAAGGCTGGAAGAAGGAATTCTCAGTGACGCCAGTCCGCATCATTGAGGGATTTTCTCTAGCCCTTGAGGTATGTGCTCAGATATGCAGTGTATTTACTACAACACATGACTGTATTACCTTTAGGGGTGGCAAATACTAAGGCTAAAAATACAAACCTAGAGAAAAAGCATGTATTGCTGTCATCTTTAAGGCATTAATGTTCTAGAAACCTCAAGTGAACTGTTGGTATCATCTTTTATACCTTCTCCAAGTTTTAGCAACAGGAGGAAGGTAATATTTGGCCAAAGAAGGCTCTCACCGTAGTTGATTTTTCCAGTTTTCAGCTGACTGAACGTGTTCATTCTGGTCTAGTAAGTTAAGTGTGTTTCAGGGAAGCTCGAAGCATAAAGCAGAGGGAGAGTTCAGAGCTAGCCAAGGGGAGGGTTAAAATATAAGTTGAGAAATGTTATCAAGAAAGAGCCAGAGAGAAGGAGGCAAGAATTCCCTTCAAAAAGAAGGGAATTCAAAAAGAAATATAAGAAGGGAGAAGTTTGAAAGTAGTGAGACAGAGAGAAAAGGAAGCATTCAGAAAGAAAAGTGAGAACTAAAGCAAAAAGGAAAAGGATAATCCCAACTCTGGAACCAAGAACCCTGCCTGGGAATCAGACTCTCTGCTCCATCTGCCTTGGGAGCTGTGCCTGGGGCAGCCACCTGTTGGGAACACAGACACTGGGGGAACAGTCTATTCCCACCCCCATCCTCCACTCTGCTGCTGAAATCCAGGCCTTTGTGTTTTAAAAGGTTAATGTCAATTAAATAGGTGTCCAAAAGATGCTAAAAGAATATAACTGCAGAAATTTATTCTTTTTATTATTTAACCTCCATGTAAACATAATAGGGCACCACTAAGCCTCGAAGCCAGGTCTATGTTGTTGACAAAACAAAACTTAAAACAAATTGAAAGGCTTAAAACTTTCTTCAGCTCTTGACTGGTTATGTAACCATGGGTCCTCTGCTTAAGCTGTCTGAGCCCATGTAAATTTTTAAAATTTGGTAAATAAGGATCTATTCATCTTATCATTCTACTAAATGACCCTCTCTCGGTAGGAAGGTACAAAGATCTCGAGATACACTGCCCTCAAGGAGCTACTGACTCATGGAAAGCGGACACAGTGGCCACAATTGTTAGTTATGCCAATGCCCGGGTTCTCTCAGCTGAGGGGCCGATAGCTTCCCCTAAATATCCCTTAGGTGTTACCCAGTTTTTTTTGTTACTTTGTATTTGTTTTAAATGATAGCTTTTTTGAGACTCATCCTAGTTTTTTATGTGGTGCTCTAAACTACCCCACCAATATCTTTCAGTTGGATTTCCTCCTCCTTAATCCCCTTGTTTCTAGAAATGCCGCAGTTCCCAGAAGTGTCATAGGTCCTCAAGACCACTCTCGCTAGTTCAAGGGACTCAGCAAATAATCATACGCAGGGCTAGGATTGATTACGGTGACAGGATACAAAGCAAAGTCAGCACAGGGAAGGGCACATGGTTGAAGTCTGGAGAAAGCCAGGCACAGGCTTCCAAGAGTCCTCTCCCAGTGGAGTCACATAGGACACACTTAACTCTCCCCTCAATGAACTGTGACATCATGTATGCAAGGTTGTCTGCCAGGGAGGGAAGCTCCTTAGAAATTCAGTGTCCAGGGTTTTTACTGAGGGCTGGTCATGTGGATACGCTCTGACTAACACATAACGAAATTCCAGACTCCCGCAGCGAAAGCAGGTGTTCAGGCAGCTTAGGCACAGTGAGCCACCCTTACCACCGTCGGTGCATTACTTTTCTATCAGTGCAGAGAACTGTTTACCATTCAAGTTTCCAGACACTGAGCAAGGGCTAACCTTGCAAGTAACCTTTCTAAGAAAAGCAGCATCAGGCCTGCTATCTTAATTATTTTCTGCATAGCAACATTATTAAGATATTTATTGCTTATAATAAATTGACTTTGTAATACTGCTATGGAGCACTCAACAGTAACATTGTAATACAGGGTCTGGCACAAATAACGCCCCTTTTTATTACAAAATCTTTTATTACAAAGTCATAAGCATGTAATTCTATAACATAACAATATCATACTCAAGCACACCAAATGACATTTTAGATGAAATGTTCAACTTAAAACTATAAATTATTATACTCGTATCATTGTCTTGTCAACCACACGCTCAAGCAGGCATTACTTCTGCTGGACCCTGTATATTATACACAGGTCTGTCTGGAAAAAGTCCAGCCATTGTTAATATAATGAGAATGGTTTGCATGACATTGATATAACCTGGGAGCCAAGGACAGTGACTGGAATGTGCATGCGTGAACAATGGCGACTTCACTCTACTAGTCGGTGGGGGCGGTGGACACTGTTCAGTGAGCATACATACTGTGTGGCCATAGCACTCAAAATGACTGAGCAAGTAGAGCGAGAAATCTGCATCAGATTTTGCTATAAGCTCGAACATTCCTCTTCGGAAACTATTTGGATGATTCAGGAGACCACAGCTATGGGGCAACTGTTGATTGGCAACTTTATCATGACAACACACCTGCTCATGTATCAGGTCTCATGCAGTTTTTTGGCAAAACATCAAATCACCCAGGTGACTCAGCCCCGCTACAGCCCAGATTTGGCACCCTGTGACTTCTGGCTCTTCCCAAAATTAAAATCACCTTTGAAAAAGGGAATAGATTTCAGACCATCAGTGAGATTCAGGAAAATACAATAGAGCAGTTGATGGTGATTGGGAGAACTGTGTGAGGTCCCAACGTACCTACTTTGAAGGGGACTGAGGCATCATTGTCCTATGTTCAGTGTTTCTTGTATCTACTTCAATAAATATTTCTGTTTCATATTACATGGCTGGATATTTTCTGGACAGACCTTGTGTGTCTGTATGTATTGTTACCTGCTTGTTTATTTTCTGCCTCTCCTACTAGAATGTAGGCTCAGGAGGAGTAGGACTTTGTCACGTTCACTGTAGTATCTTAAACACCTTGAACAGAGCCATCCTCATCATAGGCACCCAACAAACACTGGCTGAAGGTAGGAAAGAGTTCAGCAGTTCAGCCTAGGACAGATTCAGGTCTGAGCTTCCTTGGACTGTTCAGGGAATACAACTCCTTGATGATCAGATGGGACAAGAGCCTGAGGAGTGCTTTTCAAAGGCAGTATTGTCACAGAGATTCCCCATTTGGTGTAATTCTAAAATCAGAGTCTCCAATCCCTTACCTGAAGCTGTATGAAGGAAATCTAAGAATGTTCTGTATTTGCTTGTTCCTTTCCCTTTCTCTTCCTAAAGATAAACATAGTGCTGGGGCTTTTTTCCTATGCTCCTCCCCACTCTCAGAAACATTTCTAATGTCCAGATTAAGTATGTCCTAAGGGTAGGAAAAAAACTATATTCCTCTTGAAAAACAACCATCTGTGCAGCTTAGAAAAACCCTAAAGGACTCATGGATGGAAAGGGATCTCCGGACAGAAAATCAGCTCAGACTTAATGTCTTCTCTAGCTATTGCTCTGGCAGTTGAATGGGGTCAGGTTTTCATCTTATGTAATATGATGGGACAATTCCACTTTCAATGAGTGCAGCAAATTTCCCTAGAGCTGCATAGGACAGAGCTAAGCGATTACATAAACACATATGGAGACTTAGAAATTTTAAAGAGAGGCTAAATACTCTGAGGGACAGGTCACCCCCAGGGGAAATTAACGGCTGGGTCAACAAGCAGAACTGTCCTCCAAGTTACACATGAATCCCGTACAGCTTTATGACTGAACAACGGGGAGGAGGAAATGACTTTAGCTGCACATTTTTCATGACTCACTGTGTGGGGAAGAAAATAAGCAACACCTTTTATCTCAGGATACCAGAAGAAAGAAAAGGTGATACAGCCATAAATGATGGCAGGGCATGATATTTGGGTTCCGAACAATGTATCTCTTGGGGATCCAGCAGGAAACAGCCCATTCAGAAGGACTGACTGAAAGGATTTAATGAAGGGACTAGTTGCAGAGGTGTAGACAGGTTAACAGAGCTAACAAGAGGTAGTGGGCACCCAGACACTAACGACAGCAGGAAGCTTACACTACTTTTAGGACTGATGAGAACAAAGGGTAGGAATGGTATTATTGGAACCAACAAGCCCTGTAGTCCTGGAGGAGGAGCCACCCACCACGAGCTTGAGCTGGATGCAGTCGGAGTCAGAACCAGAGACTGTGGGGGAACGGGGATGAGAGGCTGATAAGTATCCAGCCTCTCTTTCCTCCTACCCACCAGTTTGCTGCTGATGCCTCCCACCGGCCAAGGGCAGCAGGGAGCCAGGGGCAGGGAAGTCTGGGTAAGACAGAACACCAAGGTCAGCTTCCTGGGGCACAGAGCAAGGGATGGAAGAGCTGGAGAGGGCAAGTGGACAAAAGTCAGCACAACTGATTTCCACACTGCCCGCACGACAACATTGCTGCCAACAATGGATGATGTTTATTGAATGTGTTAGACACAGTCCTGGGTCCTTTACGGAAAGAATCCCACTTCATACTTGTGAAAGTAATTTACCACAAAACTAACCAACTTAACGTTTCAGAGCCCCTTATATAGACATCTTTCCAGGCCCTTTCAAAGGACCCTAAAAATGACTTTACACAGTCACATTTTTGGAAACAATTTCAATGTAAGCTATGTTTACTTTCATTAAGATGACTGTCTCTTTCCATTCAGATTTCTCTACCGTCATGTTTCCCTGCTGTCAGGTGTCCTTCAGCATCTGTGGGAATTTTTTGGATTTGGTTAATAAGAAGCTGAGTCGAGATTATACTTAATTTGGTTCACTGGGATATTTTTAGGTATTTTACAACCACCCCGTATAGGAGTGGAGTATAGGGGTGGAGCATACCTTCCAGGAATGCTCCTTCTGTCCACCATGCTGATTTATCATGGAACGAAGCCTCAGAGCCAGGGACTGCATCCTGATCTGAGAGTGACCTATAGCGCATCGTACTGGACATGGGGCTGTGGAACAGAAACAAGATTTGAAAAAAAAGCCAGAAAACTCGTCTCTGAAAAAAAATTTCCAATCATTAGAGAGGTAAAATTTTAAAAGGAGGATTCAATTCTCATTGATGCCTAGGCAAAATGGGAGTTCTCTCTTGGCAAGAATATACTGTAGAATTCAGTGCATTCAATTCTAACAGCATTGTGCTCTCCCTCCCTTTGTTGATGGGAATTATGTGAAGTAGAATAGTAGAATTCCTGTGCCAGTTAGGCATAAACTAATACAACCCTACTTGTATGCAAGTTATTACAAATTCGGTATCTTATTAGGTATTTTGTAAGTCACAGAAGAAAAGCAGAGAAGTGTATATGTAAATAAATTCTAAAATAATGTAATAGCCCTGGCTGGTGTAGCTCAGTGGATTGAGTGCTGCCCTGCGAACCAAAGGGGCACCTGTTCAATTCCCAGTCAGGGCACATGCCTGGGTTGTAGGCCAGGCCCCCAGTAGGGGGCACGAGAGAGACAACCACACATTGATGTTTCTCTCCCTCTCTTTCTCCCTCCCTTCCCCTCTCTCTAAAAATAAATAAATAATTTTTTTAAAAATATCATACAATAATAGCTGATATTTACAGAGCATGTCTCATGTGTCTGGCACTGTGCTGAACACTTTGTAGACAATTCATTTAATCTTCAAAACAACCTTTTGAGATAGGCATTATTGTTATTCTCTCCCTGGCTTTTATTTTCAAAATTCTAAACCCACTGTTAAGACCAAAATTTGAGGTGAGAGATGAGTACTTTTCTGGAAAGCATGACCAAGGAGGGACTTTTCTCAGAATAAAGCTCCAAGGACTGGAGCGGCTCTCGTTGGCTGGGTTGCAGGCTGCCCCCAAGAAGTGCTAAGATCAGCAAGGCTAAAGCATGGCGTGGAAATAGCTGCATGCAGACCCGAAGGAAACACCTGGCCTGGGGCAGTGAACAAACACTGCAGCAGAAATTAGTAGAGCATCTAGCAGGAGAGAGACCTAAAATTATGATTTAGCTGATTTACAGAAGCTAGAAAATAAGTTTTTTTGGACCTCTGAACTTAAGGAAACTAATACAGGCTGGGGCAAAAGTAGGTTTACAGTTGTTCAGATGGAAAATAATAATACTAGCATAAACTCCGTGTTTCATGTAATCAACTATAAACCTACTTTTGTTCCAACCACGTATATATTTGCTAAGTTCAACTTTGTGAAAATAGAACTGAAGGAATTATAAACCTTAGCTTCACTTCTTTCAAAACCTGGGTTAACTAACAAAAAGAATGTTGGCTTTGGAGCCAAAAATAATTGGCTTCAAATCCCAGTTCTGCAATTTATTAGCTAAGTGACCTTGAAAATTTATAAGGTCTCCCCAAGCTTCAGTTTCTTCAGCTGTAAAATGGGTGTCACTGGGGGAATTAATTTAGGTAGTATGTTTAAAATTCAGCTGCTACTCTATGAGGCACTTACATATCAGTTCCCTTATTAAATGAAAATAAAACCTAAACACCTTTTTTCATGAAAAGTGTTATAGAAGCACAAATTACATAGTTCCAACAACATGTAGCTAATATGTTTTATAAAGAAAACCAACAGTAATTTTAAAATGTTTTGAACTCACCCAACGTTTTCCCCCAGCCTTCTAAAACGGGAAAGCAAGGCGGTAGCGTGTATCCATCTGGGCACCCACACCTTTGTGAATGTGAATGGACAGAAAAGCCATCTCAGCCTGTTCATACAGGCCTACCTGGCTCTGAGGCAGATGGAGCTGCTTCAGTTAGAACCTAATCCTGCTCACCTCATACTCACAATGCTGTCACTAAAACCAGCGAGAAAGAAAAATGATAGTCCATTTAACTAAATTATGCTAAAACCTGGATTCAATCCATCCATGTGTTAAGGAGTAAGAATTTGAATATTGATTACTGCTCCCTGTGTAAAAACTCCACTACTTGCTCCCAACTCTCCTCCTAATAAAGAATGATGCTTTCCCTCACCCCTTATCTTGGCGGTTTATTTTATTTTAAAACAAATCAAATGAATCAGGTCTAGGAAAAAAATTATATTGCTTCCCTCTCTCCCTTCTTTCAACTTTCTGTTTCTGGCTTCTGGGACTTTCCTCTCTGTCTTTACCCCACCCATGCCATCCTAAGTGGTTACTTTCCTCCTGCTACCCACTGTGACTTTCCATTCTTTGGGCAGCACCCTGGGCTACTAGAGTCTCCTTCCTCTCCACCTTATTCTCTTCCTTCTGCTCACTATCCCTACATAAAGGCATGGCTCTACCTGGAACCTCACCCTGAGCTACCCAGGGCATCTTCTGCTTTTGCCTGCCTGGAACTTACATGAAGGGTTGTGTATGGAAACCTGAGTAAATGAATGCCCTGATTCTAACTACTGGAATGACTCGGTGGCCCATGTAGAGTCTGCACCCCGACCCAGCTCTGAATGAAGGGCCCAGTAAACTGACTCCATACTGCTCTGTGTAAAAGGGTAAGAGCCTACCCCTGGCAGCAACTGGCTAGGGAGGAAGAATTGGGCAGACAGATTACAATCAGGATTGGAGATTAGAGCAGTTATTCGCTAGCCCAATTGTACCATAAAATGATCCAGGAGGCTTCTAAATACTTTTGAAGTCCTAGTCCTGCTCCATCTGATTTAATTGATCTGATACGGGACTTCAGATGGGTGTTTTTATAAATTGTGATAGAAAACATAAAATTTCCATCATAACCATTTTTTAAAAAGATTTTATGTATCATTTCTCAGAGAGAGGGAAAGGAAGGGAGAAAGAGAGGGAGAGAAACATTGATGTGCAAGAGAAACATTGATCTGCTGCCTCTCATACTTCCCCAACAATGGACATGGCCCCCAACCCAGGCATGTGCCTCAACTAGGAATCAAACCAGCGAACCCTCAGCCTGCGTGACGATGACCAACTCACTGAGTCACACCAGTTGGGGCCATCATAATCATTTTTAAGTGTACAAGTTCAGTAGTGTTGTGAAACAGATCTCTAGTACTTTTTATCTTGCAAATTTGAACTGTATACACATTTAAACAACTTCCCTCCCCCTACCCTCACCAAATCTCTGGTAGCTACCATACATTTTCTGTTTCTATAAATTTGACTATAGATATTTTAATTAAATGGAATTATACAGTATTTGTCTTTTTGTGACTGGCCTATTTCACTTAGCATAATGTCCTCAAGGTTCAGTCATGTTTTAGCATGTGACAGTATTTTTTAAGGCTAAGTAATATTCCATTGCATGTATATACCACATTTTGTTTATCCATTCATCTTGTAACAGATGTGGTTTGTTTCCACTTTTTGTCTATTGTGAAGAATGTTGCCATGAAAATGGGTGTGCAACTACCTCATCAAACACTACTTTGGATTATTTTGGATATATGCCCAGAATTGAGATTGCTGGATCATATGATACTTCTACTTTTAATACTTTAAGGAAATTCCAAACTGTTTTCCATAGCAACTGTGCCATTTTACATTCTCATCAACGATGCACAAGATTTCTAAATTCTCCAAGATGGCAAGTCAACCGTTGCTATTTTCTGTTTTGTTTGTTTTATAATAACCATTCTAATGGATGTGAGAAATGATGGTGATATCTCATTGCAATTTCGATTTGAGTATCTCTTTTTTAAGTACATTTTATTGATTATGTTATTACAATTGTTCCAATTTTTCCCTGTTAGCCCTCCTCCGCCCAGTACCACCCTTCCCTCTAGCAATCCCCCCCTTTAGTTCATGTCCATGGGTCGTGATATATATTCTTTGGCTTCTCCATTTCCTATACTATTCTTAATACCCCCCTCTCTATTTCGTACCTACTAATTATGCTTTTTAATCCTTGTACCTTTTCCTCCGTTCTCTTCCTTCCCCTTCGCAGATGATAACCCTCCAAATGATCTCTGTACCTATGATTCTATTCCTGTTCTGGTTGTATGCTTGGTTTGTTTCTTTTGTTTTGTTTTTTACAGTCAGTTGTTGATAGTTGTGAATTTGTTGCCTTTTTAATGTTCACAGTTTTGATCTTTTTCTTAAATAAGTCCTTTTACCATTTCGTGTAATAATGGCTTGGTGATGATGAACTACTTTAGCTTTACCTTGTCTGGGAACCACTTTATCTGTCCTCCAATTCTAAATGACAGCTTTGCTGGACAGAGTAATCTAGGTTGTGGGTCCTTGCTTTTCATCACTTTGAATACTTCTTGCCAGTCCCTTCTTGCCTGCAAAGTTTCTTTTGAGAAATCAGCTAATAGTCTTATGGGAACTCCTTTGTAAGCAATTCTCTGCTTTTCTTTTGTTGCTTTTAAGATTCTTTCTCTCTAACCTTTGACATTTTAATTATTATGAGTCTTGGTCTGATCCTTTTTTGGGTCCAACTTGTTTGGGACTCTCTGGGCTTCCTGGACTTGTATGTCTATTTATTTGCCAAATTAGGTAATTCATCTTTGATTATTTTTTTAAATAAGTTTTCAATTTCTTACCCTTCTGCTTCTCCTTCTAGTACTACAGTGATTCAGATGGTGGCACATTTGGAGATGTCCCAAGGGTCTTCTTACACTATCCTCTATTTTTTAAATTCTTTTTTTTCTTTCTAGTCTGATCAAATGTTTATTTCTTTCTTATGTTCCAAATTGTTGATTTGAATCCCAGATTCCTCTCCTTCACCGTTGGTTCCCTGTGAATTTTTCTTTATTTCACTTAGTGTAACCTTCATTTCTTCCTTTATGTTGTTGCCATAAAGTTCAATGAGTTCTTTGAGCATCCTGATCACCACTGGGTTTTTGTGTGTTTTTTTTTTTAAGATTTTATTAATTTATTTTTGGAGGGGAAAGGAGGGAGAAAGAAAGGGAGAGAAACATCAGTGTGTGGTTGCCTCTTGTATGCCCCCTACTAGGGACCTGGCTGGCAATACAGGAATGTGCCCTGACTGGGAATCAACAAGCAACCCCTTGCTTCACAGGCTGGCACTCAATCCACTGAGGCACACCAGCCAGAGCTTGATCACTAGTGTTCTGAACTCTGCATCTGATAAGTTGCTTATCTCCATTTTGTTTAGTTCTGGGGTTTTGTTCTATTCTTTCATTTGGGCCATATTTCTTTGTCTTCTCAATTTGGTAGCCTCTCTGCTTTTGTTTCTGTGTATTAAGTAGAGCTGTTTTGACTCCCTATCTTAGTAGCTTGGCCTATTGTGGAAAAGGCACCTGAAAATTGTATGGGGTAGGGCAACCTGCTTCACAACTTTGTGGCTCTGTGTGAGGGGAGGGCTCATAGAGGGGACAATGCCACTGCCTGGCTTCTAGAGGTTTACCCAGCACTCACTCCACTTCTAGTCACTTCACCCACAGCCCCATATGTGACTGGTGCCCTTCTACCTATTTTCCCGTTGAGAATCCCCGAGTGGGTGGGTTGGTGTCCATTTTAAGACCATGCAGGCCCTTTAAGCAGAGTTTCCTGAAAATCCAGCAGTTTCTTTTGCCAACGCACCCCCACTGGTTTTTATAGCCAGAAGTATGGGGATTTATCTTCCTGGTACTGGAACCCTATGTTGTACAGTCTGGCCTGGGGCTGGGATCACTGTCTCCCAAGGTATCCCTCCCGATTTTTATTTAACACACATGAATGTGGGACCATCACGTCTGTTTTGCTGCCACTGCCTCTCCACACCACACTGTATCTCCTCACCTTTCCACCTGTCTCTGTAGTTTCTGCCCCTTTTACCCTTCTGGGTGAATGTGTCTTCTTTAAATCCTCAGTTGTCAGACTTCCATACAGTTTAATTTTCTGACAGTTCTGGGTGTTATTTGTTTTGAGATTTAGTTGTAATTCTTTTTGTGGTTGTGCAAGGAGGCAAAGTGTGTCAACCTATGCCTCCCTCTTCACTGAACTGAGTATCTCTTATTACTAGTGATATTGAGCAACTTTTCATATATCTGTTGTCCATTTAGACATTGTTTTTGAGATTTATCTATTCAAGTTCTTTAGCCATTCTTAAATAGGGGTTGAGTTGTGGGAGTTATTTATATACTGTTGATATTAATCCCTTAGCAGTATATGATTTGCAAATATTTTCTCCCATTTTAAAGATTACTTTTTTTATTCTGATGATAGTGTTCTTTGATGTACAAAAGTTTTAGGTTTGAAATATTTCCATTTGTTTGTTTTGGTTTTGTTTTCTGTGCTTGATGTCACAACCAAGAAACCATTGCCAAATTCAAGGTCATTAAGGTTTTCCTCTGTTTTCTTCAAGGAGTTTCTTAGTTTGGTTATACATGTAGGACTTTAATTCACTTTGGGCTGCTTTTTGTATAAGGTATCATATAAGTGTCCAACTTGATTGATTTCTTTTTGCACATGGCTATCTAATTTTCCCAGCTCCATTTGTTAAAGAGAATTTCCTTTCTCCATCGAGTGGTCTTAGTACCTTTGCCAAAGATCATTTGATCATATAAGCAAAGGTTTATTTTTGGATTTCTATTCTCTCCCACTGATCTCTACGTCTGCCTTTCTGCTAATTTCACTGTTTGGATTGCTGTAGCTTCATAATAGTTTTCAGAACAGCAATGTGAGTCCTCCAAATTTGGTTTGCTTATTTTTTGCAAAACTGTTTTGCTATTCAGGGCTGCTTGAGAGTCCATATACATTTTAGGATAAATATTTCTTTTTCTGAAAAAAATTCTATGGGGTTTTGATAGAAATTATATTAAATCTGTAGATCATTTTGAGTAGTATGAACATCTTAATAATATTAAGTCTTTTAATTCATGAACATAGGGCGTCTAACCATTTATTTGTGGCCCATTACAGCTTGCATTTCCCCTAGCCACAGTAATTTCTTCAGAGATAGGCACATTGTCCTTTCAGAGCCAATGAGAAAAAAGAAAAATTTTCTTTAGATTTCTGAAGCAAAAGCAAGGTTTATTCCCACATGCCTTGAACCTCAGGCTGTGTAGAGACTGAAGCTGTTGTCACCATCAAGCCATGAAATCTGGGATGAATGTCAATACAGTAAAGGGCTCAGACAAGAGATGGAATGATACTGAGCATAGATGATTTCTTTTTTTGAACCCTGAAGCCATCACTGCTCCTGATCTTTTCAGTTGTGTGAACCCAAACAGTTCCTTTTATGCCAAAATCAGGTTTTGGTTGACATTTCAGTCATTTGCACCTGAGAGCCTCATTGATTTAGAAAATAATACAGCTTTTCAAAGAGTGGGTGACCAGACAGCCAGCCCTTAGCCAGCAGTCCTGGGCCTGCACTTGCAGCACTCAGAACAATGCTGCCCTTGCGCAGAACCTAATTCCTGGTGGAGGCCAATCTGCAATTCAAATGGTTGGCCCTGCTTGCCAGCCTTGCAAGAATTGCTGCAGTCTCCAGACCCATCACATTTTAGAGATCCTCACAGGTTACTCTTCCTTCTTACCCCTCTATTCCTTAGGCTCTTGGGACCAAGTCTCTTCTTCCCATCAGCACTGTTCTCAGGAAAAGATTTATTTAATTAATTCATTCACTCTAAGGTTTACATGGCTCATATGTTCCTACTAGTTAGAATATCTACATTTCAAAAGGAGACAAAGTATCTTAATAATGAATAAAATCTCTAGTCATAGAAATTTATAGACACATGAGAGTAGTCACTTAAATAAAATTTTCAGTTGCCTTGGTTCACTGTACTGTTTTTGAAGTCTGACTCACTGCAGATGAATGAATTTGTCTATGCCATGTAGCTCTGGATTGATCATAACACAATGACACAGTAATTTATTAAAAAGTAGAATGCAGCAATGCACACTATGCCTCAAAATTTACCTTCCTCCTATGCAGAAAGGTGCAAACTGCCCTCAGAAACATGAAAAAAAAAAATCACCGTTACCTATATTTATTGAACACATTCTGTGTTCCAGATGCTAGACATTGTTCTAAGGACTTTACATTACCTGATCTAATCCTCACTGACACTCTAGTAGGTAACCACATTATAAATCTCATACTGCAGCTGAGGAAAGTAAGATGCAGAGAAATTAAGTAACTTGTTCAAAGTGGCACCATTACTAAGCTGAAGAAAACTATGGAACAAAAAAGTTAGAGGCATCGGGGCAAAATTGGCCTCTGGAACTACTTTTAGATGCCCAGGAATCACAACTTGGTACCCAAGGAAATCAGGAACTGATAAAATATTATTTTTTTAATTTTTATTATTTTGTTTTCTTTTCCTTAAATTGGCCTCTTATGCCTTTAAGAAAGCCAGCCCTGTACTCAGGACAGCCCTCCCAAACCAAGAGGGAGATTACTGTGTGTCCTGCTGGACTCCTCAGGTACAACTGAAATTTGTGTTTTAGAATCACAGAAGTTAGAAGTGTCCAATGTGCCATTAAAATGAGAGAAGAATAAGATCCCCCAGAGTATCAGAAATAAAACTAGACCCCAAATCTAATAATTCCCAGTCTGTGCTCTCTGCATTTATTCACTCACTCATTTATTTACTTAGCACAAACATTCCATAGAAAAAATTCATTGACTGCACATGGAAAATGTTGGCGATACCAAAATTAAAATATAAACATTTAAGCAAAAGTAATAAATAAGTTCTTTGCTCTCAAAGAAACAATAGTGTTGGGAAAAGTGGGATAATGTACTGATCAGCAAAATCTGCCTACAGGTACCAGAAGCACTTCACGTGGGAGAAAGAGCAGGAACTTTTAAGGGAAGCCAAAGCAGGGAAGAACAATCCAGGAGAGAAGGTGAGGTCAGTTAGGAGGTGGCAGGCAAAGTATCTGGGGACTGCAGGAGCCCGGTTGCAGGAGGCGAGGCCAGGAAGATGGGCACATAGAGTCATGAGGATTGCTTATGCCAGGCTGTGGAATAATTCTTTTTTTAGGGGGGTCGGTTATAGCTACTGTTGGTCAGATTTGCAATTGGAAAAAAATCAAAATTTTAAAAGGCTTTTGAGAAAGAGTTAGAGCTGGGTCGGTATGCTGCATGGGAGATTTTAAGCATGAAAAAGCTCTGGTCAGATTTGCTGGAGGGGAGAAGTGGGGCTGCCTCTGAGGAGCTGAGAGGAACATGAATGAGGTTGCAGGAGTCGGGATCAGGGGCCACTGCATTAGAAGTATGAGAGCTCTTGAGCACCTGTCTTAGGCAAAGCTGCAGAGATGGGGGCAGCTGTGCCTTCTGAAGTAAACTCACAGGCCTTGGTCACAGAATAGGCACAGGGAGTGAAAAAGAAAAGAAAGGCAAGTCTGCCTCCCTGGTCTCTTTCTTTCTTTTTTTTTTTACATATGAATCCCTAAATATATATATTTCTTAAATACACACACACGCACACAGTTAAGACTTTATTTATTTACTTATTTCATTTTTTTAATTTATTTATTTTCAGAGAGAGGGGAAGGGAGGAAGAAAGAGAGGTAGAGAAACATTGATGTGAGAGATGTACACATCAATCGGTTGCCTCTCCCACGCACCCAAATGGAGCTCTGGCCTGCAACCTAGGCATATGCCCTGACTGGGGATCACACCAGCAGGCTGGCTCCGAATCCACTGAGCCACACCAGCCAGAGCTGCCTCCCTGGTCCAGAGCTGGGAGACTGATTGGATGGTAAAGCTTCCTGCCCCTTTTCTTTTTTTATATCCTCACCTGAGGATATATTCATTGATTTTTCTCTTTTTAAGCGAGAGATGGAGAGAGAAACATTGATGTGAGAAACATCCATCTGCTGCCTCCCCACGAGCCCCGAGCCCAACCCTGACAGGGGATTGAACCCACAACCTAAGCATGTGTCCTGACTGGGAATCAAACCTGCAACCTTTTCATGCATGGGAGGACACTCCAACCAACCCACTGCCAGGGCCCTACTTCTTTTCCACAATACATGCAGGTTGTAAACAATTCAAAACTGCAGAGCTGAAAGAAGTAGCAAGTGTTAAGTCCCCTTCCCCTCATCCTCCTTTACTCCAGTACCACTCCCCAAGGTACAGCCACTGTTAATATCTTCTGTATTCCTTCCAATGATTCTCTATATCCATGCCGGACTCAGTAAATTTTTTAAGCACAAAGAGAGCTTCTGCTGCAAAGACATATTGACAAATCATAGAAGTCTCTAGAGAGAATGCATGCAGTCAACCATGCATATCACAGTATTGGGGGCAAAGTTTCAGGAAGGGAGACACACCTCTGGGAGTTCATTCAGGGCTATGTCACAGATTCAGCCCTTGTTACAGCAGTCATTCATACGCCCAAAAAATGGCTGTACAATGCCCAAGTGTAACACAGCAGTAATGAAATCAATAAACAATTTTAATTAACAGTTCTCCTAAAATATAGGTATGTTCATCTCCAAAGTTAAATATAAAATATATTGCAGGGTATTCAATGCCCTGGAAATGCCAACAGGATTCTTTGTATGTACATTAGCTTCCGGTTGTAGAATTAGCTATGGCAATTTTTCTTTCTCCTGTGACCTGGATAATATTACTTCTACAAATTAAAAATGAGGCAAATGTCATAAGGATGTGAGAGACGGCTTTGATGGCATATGAAACCACAGTTGGATGGGATTTCTCTTTTTCACTCTATTTCACACACACAGTACATAAAAATCATTCAAGTTTTCAGAGGGAAAACAAAGTCTACCATTTTTATAGAGCTAAAATAAAATCATATTGCACACACTAAACTCTAAATATTTCTCTAGGGAATTCACTGGTTAGGAGCTGCTATCAAAGACTAAAATGGAATAAAATAGACCCATTTAAGAACTTTAAATCTTTCTAAAGTTATGTTTCAGAGAGAACCTGTATCAAAAAATAGAATGGTAGTAACTACATGTACTAGGACATTAGGCAAGAAAATAATTTAAGTCTAAATTTGTCAAAAATTTAAGTCTTATGTTTAGTACTTTTAATATGAAAATAAAAACTAATATTTAGCAAGAACTAATTCTTAATTCATTGATTTTCTTAAAACACTCTTAATATATAAACTATTTCCACTGATTCATCTCCCTAGCTCAAAAAGTAATTATAATATGAACAATTATTATAATAAAGACTAGCTAACATTTATTGAGCATTTACTATGTGCCAGTTATTATTATTCCATTTCATCCTCGCAGTCCGTTATTATCTCCCATTTTAAACATATGACCATTCCTAATTTCTAAAATTGGGTATTATAGACTTAAGGGATACTTAAACAGGGTACTTTGGGGTGACAAAACATTCAATGGCTTCAAAAATAGTTGTGCAAGGAAGCCCTGTCCAAATCAGATACTTGGAGCTGCTTCATGACTGAGAGTAAATTGCCCAGGTTGGTTACAGTATAAAGTGGAACTTAAGCTCTTGGTTCCATCCCTGGCACACAGAGTCCAAACTTAGAAACATTATCCTTTTGCATCTTGGACTACTGGTTGCCAGGGTAGGGTGTCCACTGTGGGTGCAAAAGAGAACTGCTTCCAGATCTTGAATTAAGGAGACAGTATATACGTCTGGGGAAGTTGCAGTGGGTGGCTGTGGATACCTGCATGGACAGGGCACATACATCGTCAGTGAGATATCACTCCAAACGGAGCTATTCTAAGTAGAATTTGTTGCTGTCCCACAGACCAAGCAGTCCAAACAATCACATGTCTGTTCCCATAAGAATGCTCACAAAGACATTTTATTAAACGAAAAAAGCCAAATGTGTAAGAGTTCATGTGGTATATTATTGTTTGTTTAGAAAGCAGGTGGTAGAAGGAGAATGTATTTAAATCTATGCTAAGATGATCAGAGAATATAACAGGAAGTTCCACAAGAAATTCCCTTGAGGGAGAGAGTCTTTGAAGGATAGAAGAGTTAGTTTTCATTGTTTATCATTTTATCATTTTTTTTAAGATTTTATTTATTTATTTTTAGAGAGAGGAGAAGGGAGGGAGAAAGAACAATGTATAGTTGCCTCTCACATGGCCCTCACTGGGAACCTGGCCTGCAACCCAGGCATGTGCCCTGACTGGGAATCGAATCGGGACCTTCTGGTTCCCAGCCCGCGCTCTATCCACTGAGCTACACCAGCCGGGCCCATTTTATCATTTTTAAATTTTGTAAACAATTATATGCATTACTCTTTCAGATATATGATGATGATGATGATGATAGATAGATAGATAGATAGATAGATAAATAGATAGATAGATATAGACAGATTTTGATAGTCAGCAGGATTTCTTTCACTTGCCCCTTCATATCTACATTCCACTCTTCTGCACCCTGCTCTATGCCCTGAGAGGCAAACCATTGGTATCCAGCTGGGTTTGGCCAATGAGAGCACCAGCAGCAGATCAGAGAAGAGGAAAGGAAGAGAGTCGGGTCAAAGTACTCATTCAAATTGGCCCCCCAAATTAATCATATAATGCAATTTTAGGTGGCAATATGAAGAAAATAAAATAGTCCAATGGTATAGAGAGTGGTTATTCAAAGTGTGCTGTTTAGGTGGAATGGTCCAGGAGTACCCTCTGAAAAGGTAACATTTTCATATCACCTGAAATCTGCATGGAGAGAGAGGACCAGCTATTGGAAGGTCCAAGGGATAATTGTTGTAGGCATGGAAAAAGGCAAGGGTGAAGTTCCTGAGGTGAACACAAGCACTGAGTGTCCTAAGAATAGAAAGCAGGCTCAAATGCTGAGCCCAGCAAGAGAGGGATAAGAGAGATGCCATGGGGTAGACAAGCAGGACCACTGGCAACAGTAGAGTCCATAATTGTATCATAACTGCAAAGGGAAATCACCAGAATGCATCCATCAGAAGCATGGTGAGACCTGACTTGCATTTACATTTATAAAGGATCATTGTCTGCTGAGTGGACAATGAATTGCACAAGGGAGAGAAGTTAAAGGCAATTGCAAGAGCACAGGCCAGAGACAATGATGATAGGACAAGGGTGATAGGCAGGGGAGATAGTAACACACGGTCAGGATCAGGATATTTTGGAGGTAGAGCTGGAAAAATGTACTGACAGATTGAATGCAGCAGTGCAGGCGTGATGCCAAAAGTCAAGGACAACTCTTTGGGCTTTGGCCCGTGCTGAGGAGGGACAGGGGTGCCCTTAATGAGATGGGAAAAGCTCAGGATTGGGGACAGGCAGTAAGTTTTGTTTTGTTCCTGTTAAATGATTTACCCAATTACCATAATTTTATGGTTCATCTTTCTGAGTTCTGGGGAAGATACGGCTCACATTCTTATTTTTGGAACTCCCCCGCCCCTACCCCATAATGCAAAGAGCCAGAAAAATCAAATAATTAAATTTTTTCTCCCTTCTATTTTCATGCAAAAGAAACACATGACAAAGAAACCAAAGTAGATTTATTAAAAAAGAACTTCCAGTATGTCATAAGGTTGATACAGTTTCAGCCTCGCCCTACACCAACTGTACCCTGCTCTGCCTCACAGCTGATGGTCCAAGTGGCAGTGGTGATGACTCCGGTCACCACAGAGTATTACAGTGTCTTCTGAATAGTCACAGAAGATGGATTCATGCACAGCATAAGGGTAGTGTTAGGTAGGCACTGCCTTACACATTTTATGCCCTCAGCAGAATACCAGAATGAACTAAAATGCTTCTTAGAGATGATTAAATCCAGTAATTTTTCAAACAATTTAAGGGTGACCTCCCAAGAATTTCAGATGTGTGGGAACTTTGAAAATGTCTCACCACCCTCAAAGATACTGAAATGATCCCTGGGATTATTTTCTCCCTTAGTGGCTTCCTCCTACCCAGTGTAAACCACCATCTGTGATGAAAATTCCTTACCTCTACCTGCAGAGGCAGAGAGAAGGTTGAGAGCCATGCATCATGTCAAATCTACCAGTGTGAAATAGGAAAAAGTAAAAGACGAAGAAGAAAGTCGTCACTTGCTCATGGTCCTGGGTAAGTCAGATTCAAGACCTATAATCGAGCCCAGGTCTCCTGGTTATGCCACTTCTTCCAAATTATGTTGACTGTTTATAGTAGAACAAATTTTGGAAGAAGTGTTTCTTGATTTAGAACTCTTTTGGAAGCAGTGATCCCTGTATGTAATAGTATATGTAAAAGAAAATATTGAATTGATTACAATAACCTGTTTTTCTATTCTAAGAAAGAAGTTAATTCACATTTAACTTCTTGCTTAAGAAAATATCTGGAGAGCTATATGCTGAGTGGTGGCGTTTCAATATATTTTAATGGTTTTTCTTTCTTATAGATAATATTTACACATAGCAGAATTCTTCCTTCTTAGGTATACAGTTCTAAGATTTTTTTTTAAAGCTCATTTTATCCTCTTGTTGTTTTTTTAAAGATTTTATTTATTTATTTATTTTTAGACAAAGGGGAAGGGAGGGAGAAAGAGAGGGAGAGAAACATCAATGTGTTGTTGCCTCTCATGTGGCCCCCACTGGGGACCTGGCCTGCAACCCAGGCATGTGCCCCAACCGAGAATCAAACAGGCAACCGTTTGGTTCACAGCCCACGCTTAATCCACTGAGCTACACCAGGCAGAGCTCAGTTCTAAAATTTTTGACAAATCTTTTTAAGCATGTAACCCGCCATGGTCACCACATCACAAAATCCCCTCCTGGTCGTCCATAGTTAATACCACCTTCAGCCCCTACCAGTCATCGAGATGAGTTTTCTAGCAACGGTTTGCCTTTGCCAGATGTTGTGTGAATGAAATCATTCAACAGAGTCTGACTTTTTTCACCTGACAAAATCCATCTGTGATTCATCATTTCTGTGTATGTGTTGGTAGTCTGTTCCTTTTTTGCTCCTGAGAAGTATCTAATTGTGTAGATGTACCAGTTTGCTTAACCACTCGCAGTTGGTGGACATTTGGGTCATTTCCATTTGGGAGGCAGTTATAAATAAAACCCCTGTAAACATTTGTGTACAGGTTTTTATGTGGCTGTATGCTTTCCTTTTTCTTTGGTACATATCTAGAGTGGGATTATTGGGTTATACTGAAAGTATATATTTAACTTTTAAGGAACTGCTAATCTCTTTTTCAAAGTGGCTGTGCCATTTCCCATCCCCACCAAGATACAAGTAAATGAGAGTTCCAGTTGCTCTGCATCCTCATTAGGACTTGGTATTATCAGTTTTCCAAAAAATTTTAGTCATTTTAATAGTGGGTTGTGGTATCCCATTGTGGTTTTATTTTTTAATTTTTCAAAAAGATTTTATTTATTTATTTTTAGAGAGAGGAGAAGGGAGGGAGAAAGAGAGGGAGAGAAACATAGATGAGCAAGAGTAACATTGATTGGTTACCTCTCAAATGCCCCCAACCAGGGACCTGGCCTGCAACCCAGGCATGTGCTCTGACCAGGAATTGAACCAGTTAGGTTTGCATGTTGACACTCAACGCACTGAACCACACAGTCAGGGCCCATTGTGGTTTTATTTTGACTAATGATATTGAGAATCTTTTTACTTGCTTATTTGCCCCCCATACGTCTTCTTTTATGAAGTATCTGTTAAAATATTTTGCCTCCCTGGGCAGCGTGGCTCATTTGGTTAGAGCATTGTCCTGAAAACAGAAGGTTGCAGGTTCAATTCCCAGTCAGGGCACAGGCAAAAGTTTCAATCCCAGGACAGGGAGCCTGTGAGAAGCAAACAATTGATGTTTCTCTATCACATCGAAGTTTCTCTCTCTCTCCCTCCCCTTCCCCACCCTTTCTCTCTAGAAACAATGAAAAAAATGTCCATGGGCGAAGGTTGAAAAAAGATAGTTTATTCAATAAATGGTGTTGGGAAAATTGGGCAGATATGTGCAGAAAAATGAAACTAGACCATCTTCTTACACCATAAACAAAAATAAATTCAGAATGGATCAAAGACTGAAATGTTAGACCCAAAACCATGAAAATCCTAGAAGAAAACACAGGCAGCAAAATCTTGGGCACTGCTTGTAGAAATTTTTTGTTGGATATATCTCCCTAGGCAAGGGAAACAAAAGAAAAAGTAAACAAATGGGACTATATCAAACAAAAAAGTTTTGCACAGGAAAGGAAATCATCAACAAAATAAAGAGACAACTCACAGAATGGCAGAATATATTTGCCAATACATCTGATAAGAGGTTAATATTCATGATTTATAAAGTACTTAAAAAACTCAACACCAAAAAAAACCCCCAAAACCTACAAATGACCCAATTAAAAAATCGGCCAAGAACCTGAATAGATACTTCTCAAAAGAGGACATACAGATGACCCATAGACATATGAAAGGATGTTCACCATCAGTAATCATCAGAGAAATGAAAATTAAAGCCACAGTGAGATATCATCTCACACCTGTCAGAATGGCTATCATCAATAAATCAACAAATACTGGCAAGGATGTGGAGAAAGGGGAACCCTTTTGCATTGTTGGTGGGAATGCAGATTGGTGCAGCCACTGTGGAAAGCAGTATGGAGATACACCCAAAAATTTAAATATTGATCTGCCTTTTGACCCAGTGATCCCACTTCTGAGAATATATCCGAGGGAACCCAAACCACTAATTTGAATGAATATAAGCACCTCTATGTTCGTTGCAACATTATTTACAATCAGCAAGATATGGAAGCAGCCGAGTGTCCATAAGTAGATAAGTGGATAAGACAACTCTGGGACATTTACACCATGGAATACTACTCGGCTGTTTAAAAAAAAAAAAAAAAAAGAAGAAAGTTTTACCCTTTGCAACAGTATGGATGGACCTGGAATTATGCTAGGTGAAATAAGCCAGTCAGAGAAAGACAAATACCATGTGATTTCACTCATATGTGGAATCTAATGAACAAACTGAACTAACAAGGAAAATGGGGACAGACTCATAGACGGAGAGCAGGATGATAGTGGGGGACTGTTAGGAAGTAGAGGGATTCAGCAAAAAAGGAAAATGGACTCATGGACAACAGTGTGGTGATTGCCAGGGGGAGAGGGATATAAAGGGACTAAAGAGTGATGGGAAAAATACAATAAAAATTAAATTTAAAAAATATTTTGCTGACCTTTTTTTCTTGAGACATTTTTTTCTTGAGACATTTGTTATTATTGACTTATATATTCTGTATACAAGTTCTATATTATATATATATTTCATATATTTTTCTCTCAGTCTATGGCTTGCCTCTTCATTTTTTATAGTCCCCTTCAAAGAGTAGAAATTTTTAATTTATCAATTTGTTTTTTAATGCTACGATGTATACTCTTTTCCTCTGAGGAACTTTGCCTAACTCAAAGTCACAAAGATTTTCTCCTAGAAATTTTACATTTAGATCTATAATACACTTCTAATTAATTTTTGAATCAGGTATGCTTTTCCTTTTTAAATATCTTTGTTAAAATAATCTTTTTCAAAACGGCAAAACATTTCTTGTGTCACTACTATGAAAAAGTCATTGGCCAGTCTACCTTTCATTCCAAGAGAAGCGAAGGCATGAAGCAAAGCTTGGTTCTCCGTAAGGATCCCAGGTTCGTAGAATTTACATTTATTCTCCAGAGTGCTCATGGCTCAGTGCCAGGCATTTCACATCGTTTAAAGACACAGTGTACTGTCTGATCTGGGTTGCTGGTGATTTTCCACACGTGACAAGTCAAAGCATTCTGTCTCCCAAGTACGGTAATTCCATAGGCTGCTCCCAGTCCAGCTTGGGTTTCCCAGCACTCACAACTCCATTACCCAACCGTGGCTGCTCATCCTGGAAAGAGACTTTAAAGATTAGGCATTCATAGCCCTCTAGGTTGTTTGGTCTACATTTTACCTTTACTGTTTTTCAAATAAGTGCTATGCACAGAGAATATATAGAAAGAAGTGAGAACATTAATAAAGATCTTATATTTATTTCAATCTGAATTTCCTGGCAAGGGACTCTTAACATAGACAATTTGCCTTGCTTTATAAGTGTTTAATGAATCTGTCTTGGGGACCAGGTTTAAATGTTTGGCTTTAATTTTTCACTGCTCTAGTGACTAGCCTGTTTTATCATCCAAGGTGTTGTTTTTCTAGGGTGTACATATAAGCACTCTATTCAGGATCTTCTCATGGGCAGACGAAATACCTATTTTTGCAAATTAAAATGAGGATGGGAGGGAGAGTGTGAGTTAAGGAAAAAGGAAAGCTATTTGAAAGATTAAATTACGTGGACAGGGAGACAGAGCTGGAGCTAGGCCCGGCATGGAAGACGAGTCCCCGGTCACCGCAGCTCACTGAACTGTTACCCAGTTCCTGTCGTGGTTAGCTGTGAGGCCCACCGGCAGACAGCAGCCAGCGCACTGCCAACACCAGACCCACAGCAGGGTGGCCTGCCTGTGCCCCGACTGAGTTCAGCCCTCCTCACCTCCTTCTGTCCCTCTCCTTGAAGTTAATCCCAGAAAGTTCAGCAGCCCAAGACCCCATGGCTCCTCCAGGATTGGAGGGTGGGGACCTAAACACCTATGGGGGTAGTGACAGCATGAAAAAAATAGGGCTCGTCCCTGATAAAGAAGTGGCCAGACCAAATGAGCCTGATTGAAAGCTCCTGAGTCAGAGCCGTGTTCGACTCAGAGGCCCTGCAACTGGGTACAGGCAGTGCTAACACAGCCATCACACAGCCTTCACTCAGGTGACTGTCACAGCCAGACTCACCAGGTGTGCCACACCAAGAACCACACCATTGGAAGAGGTGAAACCAGTGCTTCCCAGGAGATTTCTTTAGAAACAAATAGGTAAAAGACTAAGCAAACTTTGAAAGCATACACCTACCACTTGCCTTCCAGCAAGGAGAAGGGTGATAGCTGGTAGAAAAACGGAGCCATCAGTTTGGGCAGGAGAAGACAATTCAAAGCCTTCCTCCTGGACAAAGACTCTGCTTCCTGCTCTTTCCACCGACTGGCATCCAGTGCTTGACACGCATCTCTCACCACCTCTATTTTCAGGAGGCGGTGTCCGATTGATCCACACGTCTATTCTTAATCAGCGCAGGCTAGAAAGGATGGGTCGCCCGGCACAAGTCCAGCTGCCACAGATTTTATACCTGTGGGTATTGAAGGAATTTCTCGAAGAAAGAGTCAAGGGCTGGGCAGACACCCCGAAGGTGCATGTTACACTGTCGTAGCATTTGCAATAGTCACGTCACAAATGGCTGCTGTGAGCTCATTGTCTAGTTAATTGTCTTCACAGGACTTCCGGCCGCCCCTGATTTCCCCAAACAATTACATTCTTAAACCTAAAGATATTTTGTTGCCTTGGTCTCATTCGTATAAACTATTAACTTTGAATCTCCATTTTGCCTTCTATTATTTTTAGCTGTCTCTGTCCATAGTGCTCAAACAAAGGTTTGATATGAAGCTAAAATTTTGGATGATGTATAGTTTAGGTTTCTAAGCAAGCCACTAATAAAAATGTATGGGGGAATTAGTCTAAAGATTGCTCTAGCTGGCATTGCTCCATAAGGTAACACTTCTCATTTTGGGGGATTTGACAAGCCATAAATCCACCTAATTGTACTATTATTCAGTTCTTCAGCACAGAATATTTTAGGAGACTCTGTGATCCATCTGACTGAATATTATGTATCCTACTACCTGGCACATCTTAACAGAGGAGAAGTAGGAAGTCTAGTAATTGCCCCAGTGTGACTGAAAAGAAATAAATCAATAACACAAAGTGTGTAGAATAGAGCTGACACAGAGTTAGTCCCCATATGTATCAGATTTTTGTTAATACTGCTGGTACTATTTTGATGCAAGTATCAAGGAAATTATCAGTATTTTAAGTGTCACACACCCACACAAAGGAAAACAGGTACACAACAAAAATAATTGGTAATTACAGAATCAAACTACTTCCAAGTTTGCCATCTCGACACATCTACCCCCACTTACAGCAATAAGGAAAATTAGTATCAATTTCTCTGGACTAGGATAGGAATCTGGTCCATCTATTGCTGTTAACATAGCTGTCTCAAACTGTGCCATCCTCTCCACTTCTTTAGGTTAAGTAATTTTTCCCTCCTTCCTGTGAGAGCTCAGACACTCTGCTGGGCTGAGGTTTAAGTATCAACACAGCCTCGGTATAAGGTACCAACGAGAAACTGAGAGAACTCTGAGGGTGTCACACTTCTTATTTGACAGATCACACTAGCGGCAATTTTCCTCCACTTCTGGCTCTCGCTTTATATCTGCTCTGTCAAAGGAGCAAGCCCAGCTCTGGCATTTACTCTAAACATCCCCACAACTGTCATCTGCCCTGAAAGTCCCTGCGCTGAATTCTCCCTCCCAGTCCAGTTCTGCTGTGGGTTCATCTGTATTCCGACAGAACTCTGTTTTCTTTTCCTTCCCTTCCCTCATCCCTTTTAATCCTCTAGTTCAAGCAATTAGCTCTACAAATAATAGCTGCAATCAAGGTCTAGCACACGTGGTAATTTTCCCCCTAATAAATCAATCAATTCTTTCCGCGGAGTGTGGTTTTTTTCCCCCTTACAGTCATTAGAGAATTACAATGCTACTTGAGGATCACCAGCAACTCAAATTAGTCAAGAAATGTCAATCAAACCTACCAGATTTTGCTTTAAAGATGAGAAAAATGGGATAGATTCACAAAGACCTCTTGTCTTAGAATAGGAAGCTTGATAAACCCTTGCTGAATCTCTCTTAGGGAGGCCTTGGAGTATAACGATCCATTTGGAAGAAAACCAGTCAATATTACCAACAAAAAATCATACAAAACCCTGAAACTTTCATTTTAAAAAATTAATAATTGGAATAATCAATTGGAATAATTAGAATTATTATTGCAAATATATTGCAATACTATTTGCAATAATAATGCAAATATTGCATTACCTAGAGATACTTGATATCTGTTTATAACAGATAACAGGTTAGTATCACAAAGAAAAAAGAGAAATAATCTAGCAAAAGGACAAATTTTAATTTCATAACAGCAAAGACATTTTTTTTTTGGTTGGAAGGGAACTGAAGGATCACCTGGTCCATGCTTATCACTGTGCTTCTCAGAGCTGACTTTAGGGCTGGAAGAGAGGGGGCGGGGGTCAGCGGCAGAGCCCCTTGATCCCATCCCTTCCAGTATAGAAGCTCAATTTTAACCTCTTAATCCACCCAAATGTTCGACTGAAGAAATGATTTCTCTAGTTAAAAATAATTGGAGAATCACCTATGTAGCCAAGACCACTTTTTTCGTGAATGAGTAAAATATATGCTAGAAAAATTGAACAACTCTTAGTTTAGGGATGGAGTTGGACCCAGACCCTGGACCACATGTTTCTCCCAGTGCTCTCTCCACAGCATGCTGTGCCGTCTCTTACACGGAGGGGGAAGACCGAGTGAGAATTCCTATGTCTTTGGATTTTGACTTTTTCAGTTTTGTGTTTGAATGACTATAAGAAAATCCAATGAAGCCAAATTAGTGTGAGAAGAGACATGAATGCTCTACTGGAAGCAAAGACACAGCCTGCAATTGTACGCTTTCTCTGTATTCTTGCTAGTCACACTGAAGAATTATGTCATCATCCAGAACCTGAAAGGGGTCATGGGGGAGGATGGAAAGGCCTAGTTCCATTTTCTTATGTCACCAAGTGTATTGCTATGAAGGCTGTGAGAGGTGAAGATTTCAGTAGCATACTTGGTGAAAACTTGCTGACATTAATGACTCAAATTCTCAGAGAGACTGCGAGGAAAAATGGTGTCATCACTGTCATTCACAAGACATTTAAGATGAAATTTCAAAAGAAGGCTGTCAGGCATAATGACTGCCAGGTTCTATTATATCATTCCCAGAGGGTGGATCACACACACTACTATGCAGCCTGTGGGCGGTTGATGTCGAAGTTGAAAGGAAGCCGTACAGAGAGGAGGGGAGGTGGGCGTAGGACCTGAGGAGGCTGCTTCACAACTGGGAGGCATCATCACTGACATTCGCGTGGTGACTTAGGGTGAATCTATGATCCAGGGCCCTGTCTTTCATTTTGGATATGCTGGGACCTAACCCATCAGGACATTTCAACAAGATCATGTTCTTGGTGCTGAACAGAACCAGGAAAGTTTGAGCCATAAATGATCATGTAGATTTTTTAATTTACAATGAGAATACCCTCTTCTAGTGACTAGACATTCATGTCTCTTGCATTCTAACACCAAGGTAGTTGCAAAGCATAGTTAGTAATTGCAGGCAGCTGTGGGAGAGTTGGGTACAAGCCCCGGTTCTCAGCCTGGGCTGCACATTGCAATCATCTGGGTGCTTTAACACTAGGGCCATACTCTGAAATCTAATAAGCCTAAATCTCAGGAGTCATGACCCAGACATCAATAGTTTTAAAATCTCCTGAAATGATTCCATTGAGCAGCCAAGGTGGAGACCCACCCGGTTAGAGCAAAGAGGTTATCCAGGACACCACAAGTCTTCAGGCCTCATCCTTTCCACACAGGGATGCACACTGGTGTATGTTATAGACCAGTGATGTTTTGTTTTGTTTTGTATTTTTAAGTTGGCAGCAGATAATGGTTTGCCAATTTTTTAACTTGCCAAGCAAGGACATTAAAAATTAAATTACTGGCCACTGATCAAGATGGTGATGTAGGCAAACATGGCTCACCTCTTCACACAACCACATCAAATTACAACTAAACTATAGAACAACCATCACTCAGGAGCATCAGATATTGAGTTGAATGGAAGTCTGACAACTATGGAATTGAAGAAACCACATCCATTCAGACTGGTAGGAGGGGTGCAGACGTGGAAAGGGCTGGCCCACACCCATGTGGATAAAACTTCAGGAGGTATATCTTGGGAGCAAGGAGTCCCAGACCCACACAAGCCCCCCAGCCCAGGGTTCCAGTGCCAGGAAAGTAAGTCCCCACAACTTCTGGCTGTGAAAACCAGTGGGGATTGAGTCAGTGGAGGAGGCTGCTGGAGTCCTAAGCAGTTCTTCTTGGGGAACCCGCACACTGACTCACCTCCTCAGACTCGCTCCCTCTGAGCGTCAGCACTGGGGTGCCAGCTTGAAGGGCACCAGTGGTATACAGGGAGAGACTGAAGGGCCTGGCATCAGGACAAGCAGAGGCCATTGTCCCTTTTTCTGAGCCCTTCCCTCACAAAGCCTGTAGGCTGGTACAATATCTGAGACTCCATTATCCTGGCTAACATTGTGTCACCCACCTTGGAGATCCACAGAGGCTCTACCTCACCCAATTTACAGGCCCACCTAAGCTGCTTTTCCATAAGAATGGTTGGTCTTGGCTCCTAAATCCTATCAAACAGGCAACAGCTGGCTTCAGTGAGGCCTAGAGGCTGCCAAATTAGATTCACAGCTTGGCTTCACCTGGGAATCTCCAAGCCCAGCACAAGTAGCAGCCATCTCAGATTCCTTTACAGCTCTGGCAGGGGTGGCTCCAGGAAAAACACAGGTCAGGACTGACCTTGGCCTGCATCACCTGGGAAACCCCACATCACACCCAGTGGACAGCTACAGACCATGTCAGAGTGCCACCACCCTGCCCCTGCATAGCTGATCCTCAACGGAAGGCAGAGGTTGGTGGTCAGTGATCACAACCAGTGTTTGCAGCTGACTGGCCTGGGTAAATCCCTCCCATTTATTTTCCAACAGCAACAAAGGCTCAACTACAAGAGGAGGGTGTACTCAGCCCACACAAAGGGCGCACTTGAGTACCCAGTTTCGGTGAAAGGTCCAGCTATACCACTAGACCTTACAGGACACCTACTACATTAGGCCACACTACTAAGACATGGAGTCAAAGCAGCTCTACCTAATACATAGAAATAAACACAGAGAGGCTGCCAAAACAAGGAGACAAAGAAACATGGCCCAAATGAAAGAACAGATCAAAACTCCTGAGAAAGAGCTAAATGAAATGGAGATAAGCAAGCTATCAGATGTAAAGTTCAAAACACTGGTTATGAGGATGCTCAAGGAACTTAGTGAGGACCTCAGCAGCATAATAAAGACCCAGTCAGAAAATAAGGATACATGAATTGAAATAAAGAACAATTTACAGGGAAACAACAGTAGCATGGATGAAGCCGAGAATCAGATCAATGATTTGGAACATGAGGAAGCAAAAAGCAACCACTCAGAACAACAAGAAAAAAAAAAGAATCCAAAAAAATGAGGATAGCATAAACGGCCTCTGGAACAACTTTAAGTGTTCCAACATTCACCTCATAGTGGTGTCAGATGGAGAAGAGAAAGAGCAAGAAATTGGAACTCTATTTGAAGAAAAAGTGAAAGGAAACTTCCCTAATTTGGTGAAGGAAATACATGTGAGGAAGGCAGTCTGTCTTCCTCATGCACGTGTCTGGGTAACTAAGGGAAACCATGTTGCCATAACCTTGAATGGACCTGATAAGTAGTGTTCTCATAGCCTTGAGACTGGGTCCGATAAACAATCCCCATAACGTGACGTGGTCTCACATTCGCAGAATCATGCTATGTTATATATTTTTTGGCCTTTTGTCAATTTTGTTTGTCACTAGTACTTAAGCAAGTAGGGACTCCTTGCTGGGTGCCACAACATGTGCCACACAAGGGGGCAGGTGACATGCAGTGTGCCACACAGAGACATGCAGAGGCTTCTCACTAGAGACATGTGCAGCTTACAGCATGCTTGGACTTCCCACCCTGGAATAAAGGCATGTCAGACATTCCCACAGCTCCTTGAATATTCTTCTGCTTGCCCGAATACCGTGAACCTGTCAGGCTTTGAATGGTCACAATGCAACATGCAAGTCCAACAAGCACAGAGTCTCAGTTATGATGGATGCAAAGGGGTCCACTCCAAAACACATCATTGTTAAAAGGCCAAAGGTTAAAGTTAAAGAGAGACTCTTGAAAGAAGGAGAAAAGAAGTTAGTTACCAGAGGGTTGCCAGGTGGGAGGGGGAGACTGGGTGAAGAGGTGAGGGGATTAAGAAGTACAAATAGGAGTTACAGAATAGCCATGGAGATGCAAAGGAAAGTATAGGAAATGGAGTAGGTGAAGAACTTATACTCATGACCCATGGACATGACAATGGTGGGAGGATTGCCTGAGGGAGTGGGGGGCACTGGATGGAGGAGGGAAAAGCGGGGAATCAGGACAATTGTAATAGTATAATCAATAAAATATAATTCAAAAATTAAATTACCACTATTTAACTCACGTTGCTACTTCATCTTGCTAATGACTTTGTTTTTTTGTCTCCCTAATGAATTACCTCTGCTTGGACCCTTGCTTTTATGTGGCAAATTCTTAGAACCTTCTATCTGACCACAGTCTCTTCTTCCTATAACAAAGACCTTGTCTTCTTTACAGATTCTGGTGCTTCTTAGACTCAGAATAACCTTCCCTTGCTACTGTCCTGAAGCAGCCAAATGTTTTAATGGAAAGCATTTAGAAACCTACCTACTGCACCTGCATTTCTATATTCCTGTTTGCCAGGAAACACTTGAATCAAATTCTCCCTTGACACATTGGTTCTAAATCATAGATCTGGGAGAAAAGGAGTTAGGAGGGCAAGCCCTGCTGGTTAGTATAGGACACTGCCTGTCTATGCAGGACCCAGTTTAGTCCAATATTTTGGCCTGCTACAAAGAACAGTTTTCAAACTCAGTTAATACCAATATTCTTTCTACCTCTGCCAAGACTCCTTTTCCAGCGCACCAAAAAAAAAAAAAAAAAAAAACCCGAAAAAACAAAAAACTCACAAAAATAAAAACATATCAGTATATGACCTTCTCAAGTTGCTGAAAATTTGCCATAGGAGCCAAGCCTGCTTCTGAAAGTTTCAACTCGCCCAATCAGACAAAAGGCTGAGGAAAGGGGCGGCATTTATCAAGTTACACGGAGGACTCCATCTGTTATCTTAGACCTTTGTTACCAAGTGACATAAGAGGAGATACTCAAGGCAGTTTCAAAGAGTTTTATTTTACAGATTCCCAGTCCAAAGATTTCAAATTAGAGAGAAGTGAAAGCAAAAAAGGAGAAAAACCAACTAAGTGTGATGAGGAAGCCTTCTTCCTGGCATACTTCTGACATTTAACCTGGCCAGAGCCTCCGGCGATGATGAAGTTGCCTTTCCAGCTGGCTTCTGTCTGTTCGGCTTCTGTAATAAATGCTGTCAAAGGGGCAGTCGCTTCTCGTCACTCACAGAGGTCTTGGTTTTGAACCTCACCCTCACAGAAGCCACTTCTCATTATGCCAAACCAACAGAAGAAAGTCATTTTTTGCATGGCCGGGGTGTTGAGCTTCGTGTGTGCCCTTGGAGTTGTGACAGCCCTGGGGACACCGTTATGGATCAAAGCCACCTTCTTCTGCAAAACGGGGGCTCTGCTAGTCAACGCCTCAGGGCAGGAGCTGGACAAGTTCATGGGTGAGGTCCAGTATGGGCTTTTCCACGGAGAGGGCGTGAAGCAGTGCGGATTAGGAGCAAGGCCCTTTCGGTTCTCATGTGAGTAGCTGTTGCATTTTGTTTTGTTAATATCTTAGGAGCATTCCTGCAAGTGTTGCAAGAAATTGTTTTCAAGAGCCTTGCCTATTGCAGGATTTCTTATACAGGTATGAACCATTTGAGTTACCTAGGACAGTTCTGAGGAATCTCATTTCCCTAGTTTTAATTATTTTGTGTTTATTGTATTAATTATTTCATCCTTGCTATTTTTTATGACAAAATGTAGTTAATGAGTTGCTATGGAGTTATACTTTTTGAAAAGATAAAAAATTAAAATTCTTCTTGAATATTAATATTTACATAAGAATTATGGGTCTTTTTAAAAAGGCAAAGACTTAGAGAAGTAGAAAAGCTGTAAGAGATGATTTTTATTTTGTTCTTTATGAAAAGGTCAGTCAGTGTTGTGGGCTCATGAACCAACCCTAGCTGCTTTTCTACCTTGCTCACGAATTTGTCCCTGTCCCCTTTCTGTTATCCTTGCTAGATCCTCTCCTGATGATAAATATTCTTTGAAACCAATTTGGAGTCACTTGGCTATAGAAATTTAAAACAATCAGCTGTGCTAACTAGGAAAGAAATAGTTGCCTATTTAGTATATAAAATTTGCAAGTGACTGACCTTCAAATCAGGTAGACAATGTGAAACAGACTTCCCATCACAATTTTTGTGGAATAGAAGTCTTAACCTCAATATTTATAATGTGTTTATCTTAGGAAGAGAACTTTAAAAAAATTATCATGTGAATAGGCAACTAATTAAATGAAAATTAATAAGAAGTCATTTGTTATATCTCTCACAACACACATTTAGAAATTATTATTATTTCAAAAGGGCTGGTTTGGAACAATCTTTCGAGGACACAACCAGTAAATTAGTGCATAAATCACTCTTCAGGAAAGGAGGTTACCAATTGAGGCATTTAAAATGAGTTATTATTTTGTCTGGGTATTTTTTCCTCTAGCATAGGTAGAAGGCTAAATAAATTGAATTTATTATTAACATATGCAGTGTCTAATTAAATTTCAGTGCTGTCCTATTTACATTTCTGCAACATTCCTCATATCTTCTTAGCAGTCACTGGGTACCAACCGTTAACTCATATAGTGAGTTCATAAGTATATGAATTTTCATAGGGCGCCAGAGATTCCCCAAGGATTAGTCTTCAGTTTTTCAAGAAATTATCATATACTAGATTTCATCAAGTGAATACCAACTCTTCACCAAATGGCTTTAGTTTATTAAGGTTATAGAACTGTGAGAGTTGCTTATCTTTCAGGGGGGAGGGGGCAGAGAACAAAGCAGAATGTCACATGATTGGCAACTGTATTCCAAAATGAAAAACAGAAAACAGATGAGTGAAATGATTTAACCATGAGTTACTGGCAGCTGAAAGCATAAGTAAACACTTCTCACAAATGAATTTAGACAAAAGCAGAGAGCACACAGTGAATTTTCTGAGTCTTTGCATTTTCTACACTGAAATGTTTCAAAACAATGTTTTCTGAACACATGCTAGACACTAAGCACTGTGCACATTTTGTCTCATTTAATCCTCTCGGGGCCGCATTCCTCTGTGGTTCAACAAAAGGGTTTTCATGGCTGTGTCCTAGGCTGGCCCTGTCTATGATGTTGATCCAATCAGGCGTCCGTCCCCTTGCTTTCTGTGAGGACGCACTGAGCTGGTGGGCTTCAGACAATACCCTCGCCTACGTCACAGAATTACATTAATCCCCACGGGACTCAACATTTTCCCCCAGCCTAGTTAAGAAAATTTTATATTTGCTTGCTTGTTCTGTGGGGACAACCCTCTCCATACACCATCCTAGACATGTTAAAATCTCATTTGTTTCTGAGGCCCAGGGAAGTATACTTACAGTATAACTTTTTTTCTGCCTAAGCAGAAAAGTATCTTTTTCAATGGAACATGGAAGAAAGTTAGGAAACTGTAGAATAAATGGATCTAATGGACTCCCTAAAAAGCATAATGCTCATTTAAATAAACACCTCCTGTGAGTGTTAAAAAACTTCCTAACAATGCACCTTAGGACACCCTGCGCCCAGTTTACACTCCCCCTGCAATACAGCTTAGTGGCCCACATCTCACCATTCAAAATGCCATCCCCCTGTCCAGGATGTTCCATTAATGTACCCTTGAAGGAAGAGAGCTCTCTTATAGTCTTCCTGATAGAAAAATATAGCCCTGTCCATACAGGAGATAACAGGCATAACCCTGTCTTCTCAGTAATGGCTTCCGTGGAGCAAAATCCAGAGACACTGAAAAGCTCAGAGTCCAACTTAAAATTAGAGCACAACTCATCTCCCGGAACTTCGTTAAGCAAACATGTGGATTTGCAGAACCTCCCCAGTGCAGCAGGCATGGAAAAGGTAACTCATCAAAGCATCCGTACGTCTGTGGCCAGTTTGCTTCATGCTGTCATGCCATCACCAGTTAATGTAAATTTATATTTCAATTCTGTTGCATTGCTAAATGCTACCTGTTTTACCAAACTTTCCACTTAGATCAGCATTGGCCAACAGAAAGGTAATATAAGCCATAAATACAAGCCACATCTGTCATTTCTAATGTTCTAGAAGCCATATTAGGGAAAAAAAGTAAGGAAACAAGTGAAATTAATTTTAATGACCTATTTTTCCTTAACCCAAGATGTCCAGAATACTGTCGATTTAACTGTTGATACAAAAAAGTAATGAGATATTTTCCATTCTTTTCTTCAGCGCTAAACCTTTGAAATCTGGTGTGTCTGTTGTACTTAGAGCACATCTCCAGTCAGACCAGCCAAGTTCAAGTGCCCACGAGCCATTTCAAGGTGGCTAATCTGTCGCGCTGCAGAGTGCAAATTTAGATGGAGATTTACTCTGAATCTTCATATTCTAAATGAATTTTTGCTGGTTTCTGTACCAGCTTATGTGTCCTATTTTTATGTGCAATGTTTTTGTAACTTTTAAAACCCAGATATATGGTGTCACACGAGGATGAAGAATAGACCAGAAAAATAGTTAGGCAGCGTTGTCCTTTTTGCTCCTATTGACTATTCTATCTCTTTTAATTATAACAAGAGCCTTGCCGGCCAGCATGTACAAACAGGCTGGGAAACTTCTGCCTCACTTACTCTGTCTGGTTCTCATCCATTTATGGGTCAGTGGTTCATTTTCTAGAGTTCACTAGCATTTACACCTAGCATGCAATTTCATTCATTATAATGAAGAACTGTTTTCCTTTCAAGGCAACACAAGTGGCAGGCTTAATTTTTCCTGATATGTCACCTGTAAAATTTTAATGATAATGTTTAAACTCTAAATATGCCATCAAGACAAAAACTGCCAGTTTTGAGCTCAGTGTGTGTGGGTAGGTTTCTGTTTTGGTGGTTTGAAACACTGCAGAGCATCATCAAAATATGATACCCAAGCATCATATGGTATCAATCATTCCTAGATATGCTGGTCTTTTTATTGCCAAGACAGTAAAATGAGCTGGTAAAAACATATGGAGTCTTTTTTGGAGGGGAGGGGAATGTGAAAAATAAAGTTTAACCAATCATATATCACAGCTTGCAACTTCAGTCCTACAAAGCATTTTAATTTAATGATTGAAAATTTGTAAAAAGCTTAACAGAGGATTAGCTTCTTTCATATTTTAGATAAGCAGAGTTTCTTTACCAAATAAAGCATATGGTCCAGACTGCAGAGGGAATGTTGAAACTACTTCTATGAGCAAGCAGGTGGCTTCTCAAACATATTTTAGGGTAGAAGAGTTGGGATTCAGGATCTCTGTCACCTCTGACACTGTCTCCATGGGCTCCTGCAAGTGTGACTGTTGTCTCTTGTTAACCCCACCTGCCTGCCCCAGGTGATTTCCTGGTCACCATCCTCACACCCTGCACCTTCCCCATCACACTGCCAAACCACACAGAGCTGCAAAGTTCTTTAATGTACCCCCTTCTGATTAATAGTGCCTGTCTCTCCTCTCTTCCTTAGTGCATGGCCTGTGTAGAAGCAGGCATGGCGGGGGTGGAATAAAAGACTGCCTGGTGAGAGGGATGAAGGAAGGAAGCGACTTGCATCATCTCACCTAGCATGCATGGGACCTACTATCTAGTTTCACTCACCCATTAAAACTGTCCAGCATGGGGGTGGGTAGGGCAGGGGAAAGTGGTGGTGGGAAAATGGAGACGACTGTATTCGAACATCAATTTTAAAAAATGTGAAAAAAAAAACCTGTCCAGCAACTAGAGATTTTGTTGTCCACCCATTGTAAAAAAAGTAATTAGTGGAATAGAAGAGAGTAATATTTAAGAAGCACTGGTGTAAAGGAAAAACCTTCAATTTCTCTCAGCCAAATAATTTTCCCCCTCTGTCCTTTCCAGACCTTGATGTTCACTCTGTTGTTTCAAATCACCTTTTATTATGAGTCTTTGAGAATGTGGATTGCTCTGCAAGGGGATCCTGAGCCCCAAGAAGGCAGGGGCTGTGATTATTCATCCTGGTTTGGTAAACTGACACTACTGAGATTAAGCAACTTGGGTTTGAGGCTGGCCTCTGCCACTCACGGAGGGTTGGACCTTGAGCAAATCATGTCACTTCATGTCAGCTCTTGCATCTATAAAATGGGGAGTAAAACTAGGTGATTTCTAACATCTCTTTCATTTCAAAATCTCTATGATCTATATAATATGGGGCTAGCTATTCTAGAAAAGGTCCTCTCAGCTTTAAAATTGCATGACCCTTCTAGTGTCAGCCTCACAAAGCCTTTGGCTGACAGATTTTTAGTTCATCATCAGAAGGTAAGTTTTGTGTGCCTTTACTCTTTGGTCCTCAAAGCTCATGATTCTTAAAGTATTTGAAATACCTGCCAATTGTCAGGACCTAAATGAATTTTATTATCAAAGTAAATGCTTCCTTTTTTCTCCATCATAACCTTTTACTTTTGGTGTAGAAAATTGCAGGTTAAAAAGAGGAGAAAATAAATGAGATGTTTTGAAAATCTAGGAAAATGAGTTGGTGGGTTGCAGAGAGCAGGAGCAGCCACAAGCACTCAATTTAGATGGTACTATTGAGAAAATAAAACAACACGGTCAAAAGGCAGTGAGAGGCTGACCTCCTACTTCCTCCAATTATTTCTTTCTCCATTTTTTCCTAGAAACTCCTCTTAATTCACACTGTAAAATTCCTCTTCCTGAGTCTGATTTCTTTTTTAAAAAATATATTTTATTGATTATGCTTTTACAGTTGTCCCAATTTTTCCCCCTTAGCCCTCCTCTGCTTGGTATCCCCTTCTCTTCAGCAACTCCCCCCACCCTCAGTTCATGTCCATGGGCTGTGCATATAAGTTCTTTGGCTTGTCCATTTCCTATACTATTCCTAATGTCCCCCTCTCTATTTTGTACCTGCCAATTATACTTCTTACTCCCTGCACATTTTCCCCCATTGTTTCACATCCCCCTCCCAAGTGATAACCCTCCAATGACCTCCATATCTCTGATTCTGTTCCTTTTCTGTTTCTTTGCTTAGTTTGTTTTTTTAGATTCAGTTGTTGATAGTTGTGAATTTGTTGCCATTTTAATATTCATAGTTTTGACCTTTTTCTTAAATAGTCCCTTTAACATTTCATATAGTAAGGACTAGGTGATGGTGAACTCCTTTAGCTTTACCTTGTCTGGGAAGCACGTTATCTTCCCTTCGATTCTAAATGATAGCTTTGTTGGGTAGAGTAATCTAGGTTGTAGGTCCTTGCTTTTCATCATTTTGAATAATTCTTGCCAGTCCTTTCTTGCCTGCAAAGTTTCTTTTGAGAAATCAGGTGATAGTTTTATAGGAACTTCTTTGTAGATATCTCTCACCTTTTCTCTTGTTGCTTTTAGAATTCTCTCTTTCTCTTTAACCTTTGATATTTTAATTATGTGTCTTGATCTGATCTTCTTTGGGTCCAATTTGTTCGGGACTGTCTGTGCTTCATGGACTTGTATGTCTATTTCATTTGCCAAATTTGAGAAGTTTTCTTTCATTATTTTTTCAAATAAGTTTTTTATTTTTTGCTATTCCTTTTCTCCTGGCATCTCAATGATTCGGATATTGGTACATTTGGAGTTGTCCCAGAGGATCCTTATACTATCCTTTTTTTTTAAATTCTTTTTTATTTTTGCTGTTCTGGTTGAATGCTTATTTTTCCCTTGTGTTCCAAGTTGTTGATTTGAATCCCAGCTTCCTCCCCTTTACTGATAGTTCCCTGTGGATTTTTCCTTATTTTACTTAGTGTAAACTTCATTTCTTCCTTTATGTTGTTGCCATGCTCAATGAGTTCTTTGAGCATCCTGATCATCAGTGTTTTGAATTCTGTATCTGATAGGTTGGTTATTTCCACTTTAATTCTTTTTCTGGGGTTTTGTTCTGTTCTTTCATTTGGGCCATGTTTCTTTGTCTCCTCATTTTGGCAGCCTGTGTGTTTCTGTGTATTAGGTTGAGCTGCTTTGACTCCTTGTCTTAGTAGCAAGGCCTGTTGTCAAAAAGGCACCTGTAAATTGTGTGGGGCGGAGACTTAGGTAATTGTCAGGGCCAACCCACAGGGACTACCCACTTTATTGCATTGTGACTCTTTGTGGCAGTAGGGCTCAGGAAGAGACAATGCTGCTGCCTGGCTTCTGGAGGTTTGCACAGCACTCACTCCATTTCTAGTCACTTCATATACTTCCTGTATGTGACTGGCATCCTTCCAGCTGTTGCCCTGGTGGTGAATCCCAGAGTGGATGGGTTTGTGTATGTTCTAAGTCCGTGTGGGCCCTTTCAATGGAGTCTCCTGAAAATCCGACAGTTTCTTCCACTTCCCCAAACCCACTGGTTTTTACAGGCAGAGTTATAAGGATTTATCTTCCTGGCACTGGAACCATGGGCTGTGCAATCTGGCCTGGGGCTGGGATCACTTGCTCCCAAGGTATCCTTCCTGATTTTTATCCACCACACATGAATGTGGGACTGTCTATTCTGCTAAACCCACTGCCTCTCCATGCTGCACTGCCTCTCAGTGCCTCTCCACCCATCTCTGTGATTCCACCCCTCCTGTCCATCTGGATGAATGTGGCTTCTTTAAATTCTTGGTTGTTGGACTTCCATACAGCTCGATTTTCTGATGGTTCTGGGTGTTACTCGTTTCGCAATCTACTTGTAATCCTTTCTATGGTTGTGCAAGGAGGCAAAGCATTTCTACCTACACCTCCATCTTGATTAGAAGTGTTGAATCTGATTTCTTAAACTGATAATGGCAAGAAGTTAGGAATAAACATTATATTTAATACTTCAAGGGCATTCTTTCCCCAAAGGAGGAACTAAAGCAGCAATTTCCCTCAAATTGGTGAGAAATATGGGGAAAATTTTTTGAGGAAAAATTCATGGTCTCTTTGCCTAGTCCAAGAAGGCATTTATTTCTCCCTCCTCCCTAACAACTACCAACAATAGCCTTACCAGAAAAAAAAATTCAACAGAATGAGTTTTGAGAATTATAATTTTGCATATGTGCATGAGTATGCATATACATAACACACACATACCTTCTTTCTTTTTAAAGTATCTTCTACTTCAAAACATCCAGATGGCAAATGATGAGGCAGCAGTAGTATGTTCTTGTGTGTAAATAATCACTCTAAATGTAAATGGTTGAATTCACCAATCGAAAGGCATAAAGTGCCTGGATGTTTGAATTACCCTTCACCCTAACAGCCAGTAAGGTTGTTGACCTGTGCTTACCTGAGAGAGAAAGCAGAGGCTGATGCAGCTGCTTCTGAAACTGCATGGCAGGTCCAAAGTGGGACTTCTGGAACCTAGCACTGGTGTATGAACTTTACCTGTTGGAGGATAATTCCAAAATTGTTTTCACAATTCGCTGCTCTTCTAATAATCTCTGAGGGTGATTCCTCTTCTCCAAGGACTTTCAGACAGCCTGGAAGAAAAAATATTTATTTCAGCTGCCCATTTGTTGGTGCCTCATGGGTGCCAGGCGGCTTGCATGTTTTATCTCCAATTCTTACATAGAGATGTTATGATACTATTACTCTTAAACAAATATAGAAATGGGAAACTCAGAGAGATCACAAAAATTTCCCAAAGTCACAGAGCTAGTAGGAGCAGACCTGGGATTGAAATTCAGGTGCATATGATAGACCATGCTCATTGTTCTATCACTTTTGGCCTCCTTACAATATACCAAGAGGACACAAAAATGTAGGAATAGCCTTGAATTTCATTTATTTAAAAGGTGATGTTAGGACTTCACAAGAGCTAGTTCTCATGTATCCATGTGAGGGTACTTGGCCTTAAGACTTGAGTTTACTTATTGCCTCTTTTGTTCACATTGCAGTGGCCCTGATGTCTGAGCCCCATCTTTGACTTTTCTTTGGATGGTAAAATAGCCAAGCAAAGCCTGTTTAATAATCTAGGTTGAGCAGCACACTAATTGCTAATCTTTGGGTTTTGTAACCTTATTATCATGATGTTAACTGTTTATGTTTAAGGAAGAGATATCTGATGGCATATGTGGTAACCTGACTTAAGGTCACCAGCAACAAAAACCTTCATGGTACAATCTTCAGAGTTAGTTACTTTGACTACAACAGTTATTTCACCCTAGCAAGTACCAAAATGGTAGTGCTTTCCTGGGGTGGCATGAACAAAAAGAAGGCAGACAAAAAGAAAAGCAGAATAATAGCATTTTATTCACTTTCAAATTACTTCCCCCCCCCCAAAATCATTAAAAGCCAGTGGAGAATTAGAGCATAAATTAAAATTTCATTTTTTTAAAAAGAAACTCATTTTTATCTCTCAAATATAGCAGGAATTTCACAGGTAAAGGTATATTTGTAAAAACAGAACTCACTCACATTAAACAATGACAAATTTGCCTTTGATCTAGTCCTGCAGCTGAAAACCCAGACTGGTTGTGGTTTGACACACTTCTATTACTGGGGTGGTAGAACAACTAAGAGCAAACTGTCCCTGGCAGACTAATTTACACACAATTCATATTTTGCTCCCTCCTAGCATGTTATAACTGTGGCAAAGCCATTCTCAGGAGTCATTTCCCTGACATAATCATACCCTGTGGATTAGGAGCAGTTAAATGGCTTCTGTTATCAGAGGCACATATGTGCCAAAGCAGCTGTTGTCCCGAAGCCACCACTGGTGATTAAGATTCACTGATGGGGCTGCCTCCACACAGGCTTGAGTCAGGTAGATACACTTGAGCCGAGAGGAATTCAGGTGAGGTACTGAGAGAATTATATTTTAAACGGTTCTATCAAACCATCAAGTCTCCTCCTTTTAAGTGCTGGGATCATGGATTTCATTCTCCCTGACCACAGAGCCATCAGAAGCCTGGCTCAATACCTAGGTGTGAGATTATGGGGATATTAAAGGAGATGAATGCATTGAGCGTATGTCAGGGATTGCCTTTTACTGAATTTTCATAATGACTGGCTGCAGATGAGCCGAGGGGAAAGTCAGATCAAGAGCATTTCTGTAAGAAGAAAGAAATTTTCCTTCTTATTCCCTTTCAAGAAAATGAATAGCTGAGCACCAAGGGGCTAAAGAACTTTTTTTACATACCGTTTATATGAAGGAAAAGTTGCAAAGGAAAACGGCACCTCTGAAGCTACCATTATGGTTTTAACCTAGGAAAAGTTGCTGCTCCTTTGCTGACATCATTGTCAGAGGCTGCCTTCGTTCTGAGAGCTTCACAGATGGTGTTACCTGCATTTTTACTTCTGGCCAGATGAAGGCAAAAAGGGTCAACGAGACCCAAACCATTAGTTCAGTGGTCCGCAACCTTGGCTGCTCTTTACGGTCACCCAGGGAGTCTTTACAACTAGAGACGCCAAGGCCGCAGTCCAGACCGACTGAATCGGCCTGAACCCAGAACAGTTTAGAGACTCCCCAGGCAATTCTAACATGCAGCCAAAGGTGAGAACTACTGAGGTGGATAGTAGCCAAGACAGGTGGAATCAGGTGAGTTCCTGGGTCAGAGCCCTCAGTGTTAGGTAGTGGGGTGCGGGGGCACACATCAGAAGGCAGACAGAGGGAAGAAGTAGTATTTAGCACTCTTTCCACACAGTTGGGAGGTTTTCTGGTCAAACTTAAGCTGAGATTCCTGCCTTTCATTCCTTCAGCTGTTCTGTGAAGGGTCTCATGCTTTATCGACACCCACTGGGCCTCAGAGGGAGTGAGTGATCTGACTGATGACTTTACAATAAGAAACTGAGCATACTTGGCTCTCAGGCCCCGGGCTTTCCCTCTTTCCACATCTGCCCACCAGTGACAGGAGCCCGCTGTCTACCTGGTCAGGGCGGAAGAGCCAGCTCTGCCCCGGATGGCAGGGCTCCGGCTGCCCAGCCCTGCCTATGGCTGGGTGGCTGAGGCTGCCTAATGCAGCAGCACTTGGTGGATGATGTAAGCCATGTTCTCCATTGGCTTTATCAGAAATACAGCTAACATTTTGACCTCCATCTGCCCGTCACCTGTGGAAGGGCTCTGCTCCTTCCAAAGAGACTATCAGGGTCCTCTTTAGAGGTGTGCCATCAGCCCAAACATCAACTGAGACAACCCATTACAGGAAATTCCAAGAAATTGCACAAGAAAAATAAAAACGACAGTGGGAACAATATGTCTGATGCTGAGGAAAACAGGTGTGGAATAATGAATTAAACTATAAATCCAAAGTTTCTGGTTTACTTACGGCAATAGTCACCCACCAGGTCAGGAAAAAAAAAGTAAAAATCTGAGCTACAAGATAGAACATTCTCTTGAACCCCATGTAATATAAAAACTCCTATGAGGGGATCATTGGTCCCAATGTACACATATGAGCTCTGACCACCCGTGGGCTCCCACCCACATTGACTGATCCTGAGATTTAAAAATGCAGACACGCTCCCTGCTCTGAGTTCTTATATCTCCCACTCTTCTCAGTGGGAGCACAAATCTCATCATGTTAAAAAAAATTTAGGCAATTACTTAAAATTTATAAAGAGCTTTCACATAAATGATCTCACTTGCGAGATGACGGTGATACTAAAGGGGGTGAATGCATTCAGCATATGTCAGGGAATGTCTTTTACTGAATTTTCGTAACGACTGGCTAGGAGTGGGCTGAGAGGAAAGTCAGATCAAGAACTCAAACGTTCTTCCCTGGCTGGTGTGGCTCGGTTGATTGGAGAGTCATCCTCCAAACCAAAAGGCTGCAGGTTCGATTCCTGACCAAGGCACCTGCCTAGGTTGTGGGTACAGTCCCTGGTCAGGGCACATGCAAAAGTCAACCAATCAATGTTTCTCTCTCACACTTATGTTTCTTTCCCTCTCTCTCTCTCCTTCCCCTCCTCTAAAAAAATCAATAAGCATGTCCTCAAGTGAAGATAAATAAAACAATTCAAAAGTTCTAGGGTTTATTTCTATTACCATCCTCATTTACCGAAAGAAGAACTGAGGCATGTAGAGGCCCACATGAGTAGTGAATTACAAAACCAGAGTATTCTCAAACTCTTCTAACTCCAAAAGTTATGCTTTTTCCAACCTGCCATGTTACTTTTCAGTTAATGCCTCGCTGTTTGTCTGCCCTCCCAGCAACTCCTCCAATCTTCTTGCTTTGGTGGTGAATGATATTCCAACTGCTTAATACTCTTGGTTAATTGTAGGTTTAGATTGACTTTACTAATTATTGCTTTAAAAATTGTAAGATAAAAGATATGGCTCTTAGACTGGAATCAGTAATATATAAAAGGATATATTTAGAATAAAATATAACAGAAGAACTCAGCAGATAGAAATAAAATAAATTTTAAGGCAACTGAAATGAAAGCCATACATTTAGAGATATCAAATAAAAATGAGTTAATGGCAAGCAACAAAGGAGCATACTTAGCAATTAGTAAAAACAAATAGTTTTTTATCTTATTACCTTCTAATGATCTGTTGAAAATATTGCTACTTGGCATGTAAGACACAAATTCTTTGTAAGTTAAAGGGTATACATACCATGAAAAATAGAGATGTTTATTAAAGAGGATACAAGATAAAAGAAATACTGTACATAGGACAATGATGCCTCAGTCCCCTTCAAAGCAGGCACCTTGGGACCTCACACAGTTCTCCCAATCACCATCAGCTGCCCCATCGTATTTTTCTGAATTTATCAAGGTTCTGAAATCGCTTCCCTTTCAAAAGTGATTTTAGTTTTGGGAAAAGCCAGAAGATGCAGGGCACCCAATCTGGGCTGTAGGGGGACTGAGTCACCTGGGTGATTTCATGTTTCATCAAAAAACTCTGCATGAGATGTGATGCATGAGTGGGCGTGTTGTCGTGATGAAGCTGCCAATCACCAGTTGCCCATAGCTGCAGACTTCTGAATCATCCAAATAGTTTTTTTGGAGGAATGTTCAAGCTCAACACAAAATTTGATGCAGATTCGTTGCTCTACTTGCTCAGTAATTTTGAATGTGATGGCCACACAGTATGCATGCTCACTTGAAGAGATTTTGTCCCCACCAACTAGTACAGTGAAGTCATTGTTGTTCACACATGCACATTCCACTCCACTCTCCTTGGCTGCCAGATTACAGTGATGTTGCACAAACCCTTCTTGTTATATTAACTATGGCTGGATTTTTTCCAGACAGACCTTGTATATGTCTTCACTGCCCCAACAACAATAAAAGATCATCGGGTACCTGTTATGTTCCTAAGCATTTTTCTAGACTGAGGAGATGAAGGGAATGAGAGAGGGCACTTGTTCACAAACAACTCAGGCGCTAGCAGAAGGGTTTTTAAATAACCAACCACTTGTAAGAGCTGTACAGGCATATCTGTCAGAATGGGCAAGGTTATGCTTTAGTAACAAGTCCAAATATCACTGACTTAAGTCAACAAATATTTACTTTTAGCTCACGGTACATATCCTTCAGAGATCAGTTGTAGGTCAGTCCAGGATGCAGCCACCATCTGGAATGTTGGCATTTGTTGTAACAGAGAGAAAAAGTTGTAGAGCATTTCACACTAGCAACTGAATTTGGACTTACAACAAACACATGCCACTTCCACTGATAAAAGATTTTGTTGTCCAAGGCATGTTGCGTGGCCACACCTACCTTCAGAGGGGCCAAGGTGTGAATCCTACCATGAGCCAAGGATGGGGAAGAACCAGAACTATAGTGGTTGAATAGCACTAACTGCTATCACAAAAAGCTCCAAGAGGACCCAGAAGGCTCAGAGAAGAAGAGTTACTCTCAGGTCAAGGCACAGGGAAATCAGAGGAAAATTCTTCAGCATCAGTTAGATTTCACTAGACGGCACTGAAGAAGTCATGCCAAGCAAAGGAAGATCGTGAGCTAAGGTATGAATGGTCTGTTGTGTCTACAGTACACAGTGTGTGTGAGAGAAAGTGGGAGGAGGAATAAGGCAGGAGAGGGAGGCAGTGATCAGAATGTAAGGGACTTTGCTTGCTGTACCGAAGCAGTTACCTTTTTCTTGTAGGCAATGGGAAGCCATTTAAGGATGTTAAGCAGTATGTGACAGGACAGAAGATGGATTGGAAGAAGACTCAGAGAATTGGGGAGGCCAGTCAGCAGGTTCCCCTAATGTTTGAGGTCCCAAACCAATGCATTGTCAGAGGGATGGAAAGGAGGAGAAATATTTCCAAAATAGTCAGAAGAAACAATCAACAGAACTTGGTGACAGTATAAATCCCAGATTTCTGCTAAACAGATGGTTGTCATAATTCATAAAGATAAGGACGAGAAAGTTTAGAGGGGGGATGACATGATTTGTGGTCACGTTGAATGAGGTACCAGTCATGGGCCAGCAACCAGAGATGTCCATGGGTGATGCACAGTTGGAGGGCATGAGAAGGGCCCAGGGTGGAGCTAGAGAAGTGGGAACCAGCCGATTCGAGGTGGTAGTTGGTGCTGTAACTGAAGAGGAGGTTTCCCAGGAAGGGGAATCGAGTCAGAAGTGGACAAAGATGTGTTCTAGGAAACACCAATGTGCATAAGTAGAGGAGGAAGGACTTGCAAAGGAGACTGAGAGGGGAGCGTCAGTGAGCTGGAAAAGAACCACGGGAGAAACCTGGCACAAGGAAGGACTAACCAACGGTCCTACGCATCACAGAGATGTCAACTGAAAGTAGTCCTTCCAAATTTCACACCAGAAGTTCACAGGGCCCCTTTTCTAAAGCAGTCCTGATGAAGCGGGGAAGGCAGGTCCTGGTAGCTGCTGAAGAGGAAGTGGAAGTTGAGGACCAAGAGAAAGGCTTGGGTCAGGCTGCAGCTAGAACCCGAAGGCCAGGCTTGGTGCGTGCGTGCGTGCGTGTGCGTGCGTGTGTGTGTGTGTGTGTGCGTGTGTGTGTGCGTGTGCGTTTATAATGGGAGGATCTTGAGCTTTGAGCACGTTTCTATGCTGAGGGAGCAGCCAGTAGGAAGGAAAGGCTGAAGACCGATAAGAGAGGTAGTTAACAGATCTAGAAAGCACCCTGTGAAGTTGGAAAAGGGCGGGTCTGACACAGGGAGAAAGCCAAGCCTTAGACAAGAGAAAAAAATTTTCAGTAAGAATGCCGGAGAGGTTGGACATGGACCAAAGAGAAAGTGTGGGTGGATGGCAGCGGGGGACTCAAAAGTTGAGAGAATTCTCCTGACAGTCTGTGTTTTCTCTGTGAAATTGAAGAATTCAGTTTATTAGAGATTTTTAAGCCTTTTGCAAGCCAGGCATATAAAACTAAGGGAAATGGAGGTGGGGATGTGATAGGTGCTTAGGAGTGGGGGTGGGGGGGAGTTTGGACTATCTGACAAGGGAAAAGGCTGAAAAAGGCTTTGCAGAATTGGGGTTGGGGGACCACAGCTCAGAGGCTTGAGGAGTCAACATCTACCCAGGAGAGTGGGAGTGCAGAGGCAGGGGCCATAGTCCAGAGAATAGGGCCCCCAGCAAATGACTGCAGAAGGGTAAATTTCTTACAGAGAGTGTCCTGGGAACTGTGTTTTCACTATATGTCATTATTGTGACTTAGCTCAGCTTCATAATAGCAGACTCTATAAACGAGAGCATGACATCCTTGCTCTGCACGCTGAGCAACTTACAATGTAAATTACCTCTCTTCCCCTCCGCCTTCTGTGACTTGGGCACCTTCTCCTCTTAGGAGAGTGAAGCGATGAAAAGTTTCTTCTCGCTCCCTGTTTCCGACCAGAAGTCTTACCAGAAACCTCCGTCTTCAAGACTTCATGGAACTGAGTTTTGAACCAGGGTTGAAACAGTGGAATGTAATATGTATGTTACAAAATATAATGTGTTCTTTAAGTCTCTCTCTCTATATATATATATTATTTCATATATATTTAATTTATAAATTATATATAATATTTTATATATTAAAATAAAATATATTTCATATAATTATATATATATAAATTATTTTAGAAAGCACTCTAACCCAAGTAATTCCTTTCCTGGGAATTCATCCAGAAAGGTTATTCCCATTCATCATCTACCCTATAATAAGAAGAAATGGTACATACTTGAAGATGTTTATGAAAGCATTAGCTAGGATACTAGAGCAATAGAAGACAATAGTTTATCTTACATCAGTTCGATGGAGAATCCATGTAGTTATCTAAATGATAGTTTTGAAGACAATATTTATAAAATGGAAAAATGCTTATATTCTGAGAACAAGAACAGAATGTGACCGCAAAACTACATTTCTATTATAGTAGTATAGGAAATAAATATTAATATTGACAAAGATTTCAAAGAAATAAAAATAAAGGACAATTTTGCTTTTTATGTTGATAGGATCATAGGTGAAATTTTTGTCTTGATTTCCATTTCATTGTTATAAAGTTATTCATTAAAAAGAAAAGTTTCTATGTAAATAGTTTGAGCTTTGGACAAACTAACAGGAACAAGGTGAGGAGCCAATTTATCCTCCCCCAGTCCTCTGGCCCTGCTAACAAAAGAGCTTTGTCATGTTCAGGTTTGAGATGAATTCTTTTCCCAAATCCCAAACTTTAAACTTGGTATTAAACAGTAGTTGGTTTCCATGTAACATGTCGAGAATCACCCAAGTATGTTGGATTAAAGATTTTCCTTTAATAAAGAGATTTGAAATTTTATTCCAGTTGCTAACAAGGTCTTTCAACTGCTACAAAAAATAAAACAAAACTTACTGGGTTCTATCACCCACCTCTGGTGACTACTTTATTTTATCTCCATTGCCCTAGATTCTCTCTAGAAACTATTTCAATGCAGCTTCTGTTACCACCAGTCCCCAGAAACAGCTTACATAAAGGTCAGCAGTGACTGCCTGACTCAACCAACAAATTCTGATTCTTAACCAAAACTCCCATCACACTAAACACAGCCAACCTCTCTCTACTTCTCCTCTGGCCCACGTTACTAAATGGACTATCTGCTCCTCCTCTTCCTTCCCTCCTCGCCAGTGTGGTGCTAACTCCCTTCATTCTGAATCAGTGGCTTGCACCAAGAAACCTGAGACCTACTGACTGCCTCAGGCTCCGTTCTTGCATTCAACCTTAAGCAAAACGTATCCATCCCACAAATGTGTGTTCAACAGCTACATCATGCATTCTTAACAGCAGCAAGTATACCCCTAGGGAGTGAAAGTTGGTTCTTTAAGGGGAAAAAAATGCCTTACTTAAAAAGTGTATATGTATTTAAAACACAGATATCAGTACAACACAGAAACAAATATATGATATTTGTATACAAATATACAAAAATACTGCAGTATTAAACATTTCCTTGGGGGAGAGTAATGAGAAGAAATGTCTGCAAAGAATCCTGGGGTGGGAAGCAACAATAAAAAGTGTTGACAAATACTGATCTCACTGTGCCAGGCATCTCGAGGTACTAGGAATACAGCAGTGAATAAAACAGACAAACACACCTGCCCTCATATCATGGGGGAAACAAAGAATAAACAAATAAGTAAAAATATAGAATTTGTCCATGGTAATCTTTGCTGTGTAGAAAAATAAAGCAAGGAAAGGGGTTTGGGAGTGGGGAGGTGACTGAACAGGGGTTGCAACTTAAGATAAGGTGGTTAACGGAGGTTTCCCTGAGAAAGTGACATTTAAATAAAGACACAGAGGTGACAGAGCAAGCCCAGGAGGATGTCTAGGGGAATATCCAGGCAGAAGGAATGCGCAAAGGCCCTGAGGTAGGAGTGTTCCTGGCGTGTCTCAAGTACGGTAAGAAGACTGACGGCTGGAACGCTGTGAGCAAGGAGATCAGGAGCAGAGGTAGTTAGGAGTCTGACAAGGAGCCCAATCATGTATGACCTTATAGGCCACTGTAATAATTTGATTCATCCTCTGGTTGAGATTAGAGTCCACTGAAAGGGTTTGAGCAGGGGACTGATATCAAGAAATTCATTTTTTAAAGGTTTCTCTGGCTGCTGGGTTGACAGCGGGTTATAGGAAAGAGGGGGAGAATCAGGGAGATCAGTTAGGGACCTCTTGCAGTCACCCCAGTTAGACATGGTGGCAGCTCAGACCAGGGTGGGACAGTAGAGATGGTGAGAAGTGACCATATTCTGAAGGTAGCGCCAACAGGTTTTCCAGATGGGTTGCATATTAAATGTGAGAGTAAGAGAAGAAGAATTAAGGGTAATGCTGAGGAAGAATGGACCTGCCAGCCCTGAGATGATGACAGATAAAGGAAGCAAGTGCAAGGAAAGAAAGAATATGGGTTCAGTTTGGGATACACTGAGATGCCTATTCAACATCTCAGTCAAGATATTCAACAGGTAATCGGAAGGCATGCAAGTGTGCATCGAGGGGGAAGTCTGGGCTGGAAATACCCATTTGAGAGTGCTTCTAGGAAAAGTCATGAACTGGATAAAGCACCAAGGTAGCAAGTGATGAGGGAGAAGAGAAGACAAATGAGAACTGAGTCAGCCTCTAGATGACTCAGATGAGGATAAACCAAGAAGTAGATCAAGATAGCAGCTGGTGAGGAGCAACAAAATGAAGAAAGTGTAGACTCTGGAACCAGCAGAACAAAACATTTCCAGGAGGAAGGAGTCAGCCACTGTGTCAATGTGGGCCAGGCAAGATGAGAATAAAGAACTGACTGTTGGGCTGGGCAGCTGGAAGCTCACTGTTGCTTTGAGCGATGTCACATGTGTACAGTGGGTTCAGGAGTGATAGCTGGAGGAGGACTTGGGTGAGATTTGTTTTTAAGATGAGAAAATGACAGCACGTTTCTGTGCTGATGGGATGGATCCGGTAGAACGGAGAGACTGACAACGCAACAGAGAGAGGAGAGCATTCCTCAGCAGAGTCTCTGAGGATGTAAGGTCATGAACAGCAGTGGGACAGGCCTTCGGGAAGGGCACTGCAGCCAACCTCTGCTGGGTACCTCCTATGTCCCACCTACACTGATGTCATTGAATTCTCACAAACCTGAGACGGAGGTAGAATTAGCCTTATTTTTCAGGTAAGGTTTCAAATCAAGGTTTAGGAAGTTCACAGTTAGAAAAGAAACTATAATGCAAACCTCTGATTTCAAATGTTTCCCAAGCTGTCCCTGGGACACTCTCCCTTTACATGGAGGAAAATAGACCCCCTCACCTGCTGAGGGTGCCGGAACCTGGGGTTTTGACCCTTGGCCCCATGCTCATGTCTTTTTCTAAGACCCCCTGTCCTCCTTGCCAGATGGACACCATTGCTGAGACTGTCTCTTGAATCTGCAAGGCCCTACTCATCCCAGACTGTGTTCCTCCTACTCTCTTTTGTTTGCAGTCAGGCTTATTGAGGTATAATTTACATACAGTAAAATTTACCCTTTCCAGGTATACAGGCCTATGAATTTTGACTAATGCATACAAACATATAAGTACCACCACAATCAAGACACAGAACACTTCTATCACCCCCTAAATTTCCCTTGTCCCTCTCTGTGGTCAGTCTCCTCCCCCATCACCAAACCTGGGCAACCACTGATCTGTTTTTGTTGTTATACTATAGATTTTTCCAGAATGTCACATATAGAGAATCATACAATACGCAGCCTTTGAGTTTATTTCACTTGGCGTAATGCTTTTCTGAGCCATCCCTGCTCTTGTGTGCACCAGTGGTCTGTTCCTTCTTGTTACCAGGCGGTACTTTATCACGTGGATGGGCTGTAGCTTCTCTAGCTTTTCGCCAGTTGATGAATTTTAGGTTGTTTCCAGTTTCTGCTGAGTATGAATAAAGCCACTTCAAACATCTGCACACAGAGGTTTGTGTAGACACATGTTTTTGATTCATTTAGGTAAATACAGAAATGGTATTGTGGGGTCTTATGTTAGGTCTATGTTCAGCTTTCTAAGTACGGAAACAATTGGGTATCTATATGTAAAAAAAAATTAGCCTTAGTCACATATAAAAAAATTACTCAAATGGACCACAGACTTAAATATAAACTTAAAACTAAAAATCTTCTAGGAAAAAAAATAGGAGAAAATTATTTGTGGCCTTACATTAGGAAAAGACTTTTTATATTTGACATCTAAAACATAATACATAAAAGAAAAAATTGATAAATTGGAATTCATAAAAAAAGAACTGTTTGTTCTTCAAAAGACACTGATAAGAGAATAAAAGGACAAGCCACAGACTTGAAAAAATATTTGTAAGTTACTTATCTGATAAAGGGCTGAGCATGCATAAAGAATTCTCAAAACTCAATAATAATAGTAATACAATCCAATAAAAAATGCACAAAAGATACAAACAGACACTTCAGCAGAAAAGATACATGGGAGGCAAAGAAACTCACAGAAAAGATGCTCAACAATATTAGCCTTTTGGCAAAGGCAAATAAAAACTACCATGTGATAAACTACCCATCTATTAAGTGGCTACAATTTTTAAAAACCTACCAAGTGCCAGCAAGAATGAGGAGCAGCTGGGATTCCTTCCCGCTGCCGGTGGAAAGGTGAAGTGGTACGGCCACTTTGGAGCACACCTGGCAGTGTCTTACAAAGTTGCACACACAGGAGCTGAAGGGGAGGGGTGGGCTGACTGCAAATGGGAAACAAGCAGCCTTGGGGACAGTGGAATTGTTCTAAATCTTCTTTGTGTTGCTGGTTACACAACTGTATGAGTTTGTCAAAATTCACAGATCCATACACCAGAGAGGGAGAATTTTTTAGTGTGCTAATTTTCCTTTAATCTTAAAAATGGGAAAAAGTAAAAGCAAAGTCATCCAACATATTGTGTGACTTTAACTCCTCTGTGCCCTGGTTTTAAAAAATCTATACATTGAAGATAAAATACTGCCTTCCTTATTCTTATATTGTTGTGAGAATTTAATGTGTCAATTTATGTAATATTTATAAAGTACCTAGAACATAGAAAATGCTAAATAATTATTGACTGTTATTTTTATTCTTCTTATTACTCCTGTATATTGCTCTTTGAAGAAGTTTGGTGATGAAATAATGGGGAGAAAAGAAGGGTAATTAAGGGCTGGGGGTGGTTTAAGGATGAGGAGACCTAGACACACTGACTCATTGACAAAGTGGAAGAAACCAGTGATAAGAGAATGAAAGACAGTAATTCCGATCACAGCCCAGTCCTGTGCTACTAATGTGACATCAGCCACTTGTCTTAAGAAATAACTCCTTTTTACTTGTCAACATCTAATCAAGTAATTTCTGGAGAATTTCTGGGGGGCCAGAAGTGACTTGTTGCATAAGCCCTTCCAAAGATTAAAAATAGGCAAAATTTTGTTAGTGTTGTAATCCTAAACCTAAAAGATTGAAAAGGCCATTTTACCAGATATATCTCCTCAGGCAAGGGAAACTAAAGAAAAAATAAACACATGAGACTACATTAAATAAAAAAGGTTTTGCACAGCAAAGGAGATCATTAACAAAATAAAAAGACAACCCACAGAATGGGAGGACATATTTGCCAATACATCTGATAAGGGGTTAATATCCAAAGTTTATAAAGAACTTACAAGACTCAACACCAAAGAAACAAACAACCCAATTAAAAAGTGGGAAAAGGACCTGAACAGAAACTTCTCCAAAGAGGAAATACGGATGGGCAATAGACATATGAAAAGACGCTCAACATCACTAATCATCAGAGAAATGAAAATTAAAACCACAATGAGATATCTCAGAATGGCTATTATCAATAAGTCAACAAACAAAGTGCTGGCGAGGACGTGGAGAAAGGGGAACCCTTGTGCACTGCTGGTAGGAATGCAGACTGGAGCAGCCACTGTGGAAAGCAGTATGGAGATACAGCAAAAAATTAAAAGTGAATCTACCTTTTAACCCAATGATCATACTTCTGAGAATATATGCGAAGGAACCCAAAACACTAATTCAAAAGAACAAAAGCACCCCTATGTGTTATTTACAGTTGCCACGATATGAAAGCAGCCCCAGTTTCTATCAGTAGATGAGTGGATAAAACAACTATGGGACATGGACACCGTGGAATACTACCAGTCCATAAAAAAGAAGAAAATTTTACCCTTTGTGACAGCATGGAGAACGTTATGCTAAGTGAAATAAGCCAATCAGAGAAAGACAAATAACCATATGATTTCACTCACGTGTGGAATCTAATGAACGAACTGAACTAATAAGGAAAATGGAGACAGACTCATAGATGGAGAGCAGATGACAGGTAGTGGTGAGGGAGGTTAGGATGTGGAGGCATCGAGCAAAAAGGAAAAAGGACTCATGGACATGGACAACAGTGTGGCGATTGCTGGGGACAGGAGATATAAATGGACTGAATAGTAATGGGAAAAAAATAAAGATTAAATTTAAAAAAATGAAAAGGCCAAACAAATCTACCTCCTAGATACACAATATGCAATGCCATTAAAGCAACACCTCCCAATATTTATTCAAATGGTTTACTCTCAGCTTCAACCAAGGAAACATCGTATTAGTGTTGATTGGGAAAATGAAGGGCTGTTATCAGAGTTCTAGAGGGTCATTACAGACACAGGGAATTTTCATCAAAAAAGAAAAGAGAAGAAAAGAACACATCCCTGATAAAACATAAGTGTAACATGCAGCGATGATTTTAACCCTTTGTGTGACTTTCTCACTGTGGAAAGCAGTGGGAATTTTAAGAGACTTCATAAGAATTAAAATGCTGCACATAATTTATTTTAGCTTCTGGCTTTTCTTTCCAGGAGGCAAATCAGTGCAACTTCTTTCTGCATTTATTTCAATGTGGTAAGAACCCTCAACTTTCAGACAGGCTTCGCCTAGTTATCTTATCGGAAATGAAGAGGTTGCCACCTCTTTTACAAGCAGGGAGATAAAAGGAAGCAGTTTTTTGGTAACTGCTAGTAAAAACCAAGTTGACAGTTGACTAAGTGCAAGAATAGCAGGTTGGATTGATTGAGCTGTCTCAGCAGTTGGAAGTACCAGAGGGCAGGCAGTTGTAGCACAAGACTAGCTGGTTCCCTCTGTGCCCCCAGCACACGGGCAGCTGGACCACTGGTCACTGACAGCAGGAGCTCAGCACCTGTGAGCTCTGACCTGCACTGCCACTCCAGCGTTCTTCCTCACAGAACTGAGGACTTTCCTTATTCTCTCTCCTACTCTCTCTCTCTTTTCTCTCCATTCGTCCATATCATTTTTAATTGATAAGGACTTTGAAAAACACAACCACAATACATTACATAAGCAACAAAATCAATAATACTTATATAATATAATATCATCTAATATTCAGTCCATGTTCAATTTCCCCTGGTTATCTCAAAAATGCCTTATACATGGCTTGATCTAATCACAAACAATATCCATACTCTTCATTTGGTTAATACATCTCTTAAGATTCTTTTAATCCAGCATCACAGGAATATTTTGTCTTCATTGATTCTTTTAATTAATCTTTTTAAAGTATTATGTATTCACTAAGTACATAATGCTTGCAGGGCAGTAAAAAAAAATTTTTTACCAGGGACTTCCGGCCAAGATGGAGGCGTAGGTAGACACACTGCCTCCTCACACAACCAAAAGAGGAAAAACAACAATTTAAAAAACAAAAACAGCCAGAACTGGCAGAAAATTGAACTGAGTGGAAGTCTGACAACCAAGGAGTTAAAGAAGACACGTTCATCCAGACCGGTAAGCAGGCGGAGCCAGGTGGAGAGTGCATGGCAAGATGGCGGTTTGTGGAGCGGTACCAGCAACACTGCAGCTGCTCAGAGAGGCCCGTGGTGGGTGCGCTTGACCAAAATGCGGCAGGTGCACTCAGTGTAACCCCCGGCTGGCCAACCCAGACCCAGCGGGGCCGCAACTGGTGGACTGGGCAGTCCCTCATTCACGCGCAGATAAACCGGGAGGAAAAGCTGGGGAGTGGAGCAGAACACGCAACCCACCATTGCAGGGAAATAAAGCCTCAAACCACCAATTGAAAACACCTGTGGGGGTTGAGGTGGCAGCAGGAGGAACTCCCAGCCTCACAGGAGAGTTCATTGGAGAGACCCACGCGGACTTGGAACTATGCAAGCCCACTCACCCATGCTGGAGCCAACACAGAAGGACCCAATTTGCTCTTGGGTAGCAGGGGAAGTGCAGAGAGCGGAGCAATTGTCATTGTTTTCTCAGGCCCCGCCCTCATAGGCAGTGTCACAACACAACAATGTGGGTTACCCCGCCCTGGTGAACAACTAAGTCTCTGCCCCTTAAAGTAACAGGTGCACTGAGAAAAAAAAAATGGCCCAAATGAAAGAACAGATCAAAACAGCAGGAAAAACACAACTAAGCGACAAAGAGATAGCCAACCTATCAGATGCACAGTTCAAAACACTGGTAATCAGGAAGCTCACGGGATTCGTTGAAATTTGGTCACAATTAGATGAACAAATGAAGGATACGCTAAAGGAAATGAGGGGAAATGTGCAGGGAACCAATAGGGATGAGAAGGAAACTGGGACTCAAATCAACAGAGTGGACCAGAAGGAAGAAAAAAAACATTCAACCAGAAAAGAATGAAGAAACAAGAATTCAAAAAAATGAGAAGAGGCTTAGGAACCTCCATGACATCTTTAAATGTCCCAACATCTGAGTCATAGGGGTGCCAGAAGGAGAAGAGGAAGACCAAAGGATTGAAAACTTATTTGAACAAATAATGAAGGAAAACTTCCCCAATATGGCAAAGGAAATAGACTTCTAGGAAGTCCAAGAAGCTCAAAGATTCCCAAAGAAGTTGGACCCAAAGAGGAACACACCAAGGCACATCATAATTACATTACCCAAGATTAAAAATAAGGAGAGAATCTTAAAAGCAGCAAGAGAAAAGGAGACAGTTACCTACAAAGTTCCCATTAGACTGTCAGCTGATTTCTCAAAAGAGAACTTTCAGGCAAGAAGGGGCTGGAAAGAAGTATACCAAATCATGAAAGGCAAGGATCTACATCCAAAAATACTCTATCCAGCAAAACTTTCATTTAGAATGGAAGGGCAGATAAAGTGCTTCTCAGATAAGGTCAAGTTCAAGAAGTTCATCACCACCCAGCCTTTATTGTATGAAATGTTAAAGGGAGTTATATAAAGCATGGAGGGATATCAACAGGGGAGTGGGAAGGGGAGAGAGGAGGAGAAAGTACAGAGAATAAGTAGCATAAGCAGTAGGTAGAAAACAGACGGGGAGGTTAAGAATAGTATAGGAAATGTAGAAGCCAAAGAATTTATGTGTATGACCCATGGACAAAAACTAAAGGGCGGGGAATGGAGGGGGTGCAGAGGGGAATAAAGGGGGGAAATGGGACAACTGTAATAGCATAATCAATAAAATATATTTTTAAAAAAATTCCCCCCCAAATAGTGCTAAAAGGTACATAATGAAATATGGCTCAGTTTTGTTCCCCAGAAGCAAGGTTACCAGCTTCACACATAACTTTCTAGAATTAGTCTTTGTCTAAATAAGCATGTCTGTCCCTGAGGCTGATGTAGCCTGGTGGTTAAGAGTGAGTTCATGAATTCAAATCTCTACTCTGCCACTTACTAAGTATATTGTTCTTTGAAGAAGTTGTTCTACTAAGTATAAATCTTGGGCATGTTATATTGCCTCTGACCCACAATTTTTTCCTCTGGGAAGTGGAAAGGTAGGGACTAATAATAGTACCTATCTTATCAGGTTGCTGAGAGAATTAAATCAGATAAGTAAAGTACTTAAATAATTACTTGTTATTATATACATTTCCCTTTAGCTTGTCCCTAAATGATAGAATGATGCACATTTCTATTCATTTGTTTGTTTTTTATCTGACATCACATTTAGATGAGAATTCCATACCTTTTCCTATAGATTCGCTTCTTTGTTTGTAATCATTGACTTATATTCCATTGTATGGATGCTATAATGTCAGACATTATTTCTAATCTTTTGTTTTTATCCAAAAAAGCACTACAACAAATATGTTTGCAATATTTTATTGGATTAATGTGAAAAATATCCATAAAATCAACTCCTGGAAGTAAAATTGTTCAGCTTAAAAATATGTACATTTCAATGCTTTATAGGTATTGCCCAAGAAAAATGCACAAGGGCCCCCATTTCTCTGTACCCTAGTTAACCAGAACATTGCTAAAAGTTTTGATCTATGCAAATATGATTTGTGAAAAATGGTATCTCATAGATTTATAATGTACACTTATTTCTCTTATTGTGAAAAGATAAAAGAAAAAAAGTGCAACTAAACCTCAGCAGTCAAATGACCTGCTCATGACATCTGAGCACAGGCCCTGAGTGAACATCACCAGGGTGCAAACGCCCTTGTCCATGTTCATGAACTGGGTGCCCCTGTCTGACAGCACTAAGCATACTTTATGCATGGACACCAGGAGTTAGTTACATCTAACAGTGGTGAAGTGTTCATTCTGAACCAGTACAACTCCCTCACCTGGTCTCTTTCTGACATGCCTTCCAGAGCAGCACACTGTGACTACTGGCCACACATCTGCACAGCTGACTCCTTCCTCTTTCTTGGAACATTTTCTTCCCTTGGCCTCCCCTCTGTCCCACTCACAGATTTTCTCCTATCAAGCTCTCTTTCTTATCTCTTTGGCTGACTTCTCCTCTCATCTGTGTGGGAAAAGATGGAGGAGCCCCAGGGCTCTTTCCCAGCCTTTCCTTCCTCTAACTATACAGCTTCTCCAAGGGTGATAACCTTCTCATGGCTTTAAGTACTGGGGCCAGGACTAGGGTGAGGCCATTGAGGTAGCTAGGACATACAATTTAGGGAGACCTTCTGTCTCAGTCTCTGCAGGCACAGGATTGGCCCCAGAGAGTGACTGTCTCCTTGAGTTTGATGCCCTAGTCCACCCTGTTACACACCCCGGCCTTCTCCCTGGAGCTCCAACACATAAATCCTATTTGAAGGTTTTTAAATGCAACTCAAACTTAAAACATCTAAAACAGAACTTTTGCATCATTTCTCATTCCCATGGCCACACCTGCTCCTTCTACTTCTGCTTTGGTTAAAAGCATTGCCATTTATTCAGTTGCTCAGGTCAAAATTCTACTTACCCTTGATTCTGCTCTTTTAGTAAGTCCTGTCTTCTATCTCCAAAATATATCCCAAATCTGACAATCTCTCACCACCTTGATGCCTACTCCCTCAGGCCAGGCCCTGTCTCTGGGAGGTGTGTCTGGCTGTCCCGCAGGTCTCCCCCATCCCCTTATGCTCACTTCTCTGCAGCCAGAGTCGTATTTTTATATAATTAAGGAGATGGTGACACTCTCCTACTGAAAACCTTCCAGTGACTCCCAAATGAATTTAGAATTAAGAGCAGACTCACTTTCATGGTCAATAGACCAGTACCTAGTGGGGGTGGCCACCTTAGCTCAGCATAGCAATCTCACTTACACCTTCCCTCATTGACTGGACTCACTGCTCATTCCTGCTACAGCTGTGCTCCTCTTGCCTGGAATGCTCCTCCCCAGATCTTTACACAGCCACTTTCTTTCAACATTCAGGTATCAGCTCAGGTGTTACTTTCTTGACCACCCCCATCACTCACCCAGTCACTCCCAACCCAGTTACCCTGCTTTATTTCTCCATAGCATCATCACCATTGGAAAGTTCTTATTGTTTTCGTTTACATAATATTCCCCCAAAGCTCCGGGGCTTAAAACAAAGGTTTATTAGTTCAGCTGGACAGTTCTCTCATGTGGTTGCAGTTAAATAGCTGCTGAGGTTGATGTCCTCTGGAGACTTTGCTGGGCTGGACATCCAGCACTCTTCCCTCCCATGGCTGGCGCCCCTCCAAGTGGCCCCTGTCTCCAGCACAGTAGTCTGGACTTCCTGAGTGGCAGCTCAAGCCTCCAAAAGTAAAGATGTGGGAGCTGCTGATCCTCTCATAGGTTAGGCCCGCAACTGGCACAGTGTACTATGCTGCCATATTCAGGTGATCAGACAGTCATAGACCAGCCCAGGTTCAAGGAATTGAGGGATAAATTCTATCTCTTAAAGGGGAAATTATGTGTGTGTAAAAGAAAGGAATTTATGGTGGCCATCTTTGGCAATAAGTTTTCACATTTGTTTGTTCACTTGTTAATTGTCTCTCTACTCCATTAGGTTACAAGCTCCACTGACAGCAGGGACTTCATCTATCTTGTTTGATGGCTCTATTTCCAGCAACTAGGATGCCTGGCACATAGTATGTGCTCAATAAATAAATTAAACACTTGGTAAATGTTTAGGAAACTAAAATGGACTGAAATAAACTTCCCCAGCCTGGTTTGGTCAGGTTTGCTCATGTTAAGCATGCCCAAAGTTCACCAGATAAGACAAACCCTACATTTATAAAGCATTTTATTTCCTCTGCAAAACAGAAAAACTTACCCCGAACACAAAATCTAGGAATAGACTTGGCATGTTTTCCAAATGGAAAGTATTTCTTGTATCACCAGAAATTATTTTCCCACAGCTTGTGCTACATCAAAATATTGAAGTTGATGGCAAATACCCTATTTTTTAAAGTTGGTATGGGCTAGAAACAATTTTTGTAGCAAAAGAAATATAAAAACCTCCTGCTATTTAAACCCTCCCAAAGATCCTCAAACTGAAAATGTCATTATAGTTAAGATAGAATGAAAGAAAAGACTGAGAAATATGAGTAAAATTTTGGTTATCAAATTGATGTACAGTTTTTGTTTATAAAGCCAGCACTTGTTTATTTAAGTAATTACATATAACCAAAGCAGGAAAAAAAAAATCCCTCAAATTTCTCCTTTGCTACATTTTACTGGTGAGTTCTATAAAATAATCCCATGTTTAAATCTTATTATAAATCCCTTGTCAATTAGTAAGTGAGGTGGTACTCATCTGAAGGATTTTAGTGATTTTTAAAGTTAAAAATATAGGGATTTAAGTTTTAAAATTCACTTGCAGACGACAGCTAATTAAATGTCTTCTAACCTTTGTTTTATCTTCAGTTTTCCCAGATTTGCTCAAAGCAATCCCTGTGAGCATCCACGTCAATGTCATCCTCTTCTCTATGATTCTGATCGTCCTCACGATGGTGGGCACTGCCTTCTTCATGTACAACGCTTTCGGGAAGCCGTTTGAGACTCTGCACGGTCCACTAGGGTTGTACCTCCTGAGCTTCATTTCAGGTAAGAATGAAATTCTACCCCTGAAGGCAAGTGTGTTTTTCAACGTCAAATACAGGTGTACTCCAATAACATAGAGTTACTGTATATATATATAAATGTTCACAGTAGCATTATAAATGATAGCAAAAAGTGGAGAAAAATATAATTATCCAACAGTAGAGATTTCAATAAACATGTTTTGGTAGTCTGTATGAATAAATATGATAGTGACATTAAATTATATTTTTGGGTAAGAGGTGATCGAAAGGATAAATGCTTGGATCAAAAGTTAAGTGAAGCCCTGGCTGGTGTAGCTCAGTGGATTGAGCGTGGGCTGGGAACCAAGCGGTCCCGGTTCGATTCCCAGTCAGGGCACATGCCTGGGTTGCAGGCCAGGTCCCCATGAGGACCATGTGAGAGGCAACCATACATTGCTGTTTCTCTCCCTCTCTTTCTCCCTCCTTCCCCTCTCTCTAAAAAATAAATAAAAATAAAAAATCTTTAAAAGTTAAGTGAAAAAAAAGCAATATAAAAATTTTATAAACATGGAACTAATTTGATTTATATGTGTAGAGAGAATATATATAAATTATATTGTACATATACTCCCTCTATATAACCTCCATATATATTACATAAATACATATACAGATAAAGATATATAGAGACAGAGACCTGTTGGTAGTAGTTACCTCTGAGTAGTGCAATTATAGGCGATTTTCATTTTTTCTCATACTTTTTAATATTTACAAATGTTCAATAAGGTGCATTTATTTATTTATAACTAAGCAGAAAAATTAATAAAAATCATCAACAAAAGCAAAGGACCAGTGTTCCACCCACGTTCGAGTTGCCATATTCAGGCCTGTAGGCACTTTGTGTAGTCCCGTGGTGGGTGGAGCTGGGCGCGGATACATTCTAAACCCAGAAACTAATTCATCGATAAACCCGTGCTACTCATAAACCAGGATGATGAAAAGCATATAAAAGCCAGTGAAGGCCACAGGGTGCTTAGGATATATTTGCAAGAAGGAAAAAAATTACAAAATAAAATATGTCTCTGATTTCATCCCACTCCAAAGTTGCAAAAAGACAATACTTTGTCATATTCCCAGGAAGCAAGTAGCTTTATCAATAATTCCTTGGAGAGGTATGAGAGATATATCGCACACCAGCGAAGAGTGTACTGAAAATCCCCATTCTCCTCTGTTTCATTCTCCTCTGAAGTTGTCCTTTGACTGTCACCAGGCCCCAGGCCCTTTCTCTCTCCTCATCACTCCCTTCCCTCTGCATTATTCAACTCCAGCCACAGTCTGCACAGCTCCCTCTCCATGAAACAAAGCCTGGTCATTAGCAGGCCTTCCAGCCTCTGGCCATTACTGCTTGAGCTCACTTCTGGTCTTCTCTCAGCATCACCTTAATAATCAAATGACACACCCTACCAAAGTAGTTCTCTCTCTGGTGGGGATTCTACTAGTATTTTTTCCAGATCTTTCACAAGCAAATGATACCGTTTTCAAACTGTACAGCAATGATTAACCCTACGAGGGCAGTAATCTCATCTTTGATTGAGGGCTAATCTCATCTTCGTGTCTCTAGCAAAAGCATCCAGCATGAGGCTCTGCACACAGTAAATTATCAGTATGTATTGTGGACTTGAAAAAGCAAGCCCAAAAGATGTTAACTTGGTCACTTAGTACAGGTTAGAGAAGTCAGAAATCAAATGATTTGGAATTGGCAGAACAGGCCCATAGAGGTGGTGGGACATGGGCCAGAGAGTGAGGGGCTGGAAGATCTTAAAGGGAAGGTCATCAAGGGAAGCCAAGGGCTTTGCGATCAGGGCAGGGGAGCAGAGCGTAGGTACAGGGTATGGATGGACAGGCCTAGAGAGTGATTCAATCTCACGGTCTAAGTCAGAAGTGGGTGTTGACAGTTCTTCGCTCCACCCAACAAACCAAACCAAGCTTGGCGGTATGCTATTTTAGTCAAGGCCATTGAATCAACCAAGTCAGGGCATATAAAGTTAGAGTTGTTCTTAAAGTGGGGTCCCCAGACCAGCAGATCTGCACCCCTGGAAACTTCAGAGAAAAGCAAATTCTCATCCCCAATCCCAGACCTAGTGAACCAGAAACTCTGGGGCCAGGGCCTGGCAGTCTGGGCTTTAAGAAGCCCTCCAGGTAATTCTGATGCAGGCTCAAATCTGAGAACCAGGGTAAGAGGGAATTGATTAAACAGGTGTTAGAGAACCAAAAAAAAAAAAAAGAAAAGAAAAGAAAAGGACACCCTGAGGTAACTCAGAAAGCATAGTTTCTGAAAGCAGCTACCATCCCTAGGGCTCAGAGAACCAAGGAGAGAGTCTGGAGTTAGCAGAACCCAGAAGCTTAAGGAAAGGCTCAGGGCACTGGGTCTCAGACCATTGAAGAGAACACGCTGTCGCAGGATTCCACGAGGTGGCTGTGGGAGTGTGGGGAGGTCTGGGGAACTCCCACCTGAGAGCCAGGAGAGGTGCTACTCCTGCAGCGAAGAGGAAGGAGCAGACCCTCCTCTCCTGCCCCCATCCCTGCTCTCCATTAGCAGAGCCTCATGGGGAGCAGCTGATGAGGCAGAACTGGAATCTGGGGAGTCTTGACCTAGTATCACAAAGCAGAGAAAAGAAGAGCTGGTCTGAAGCCAAGACACAACAGCTTATTAAATGGCATAGCCATCTCATGATAGCTTCTGAATAAAATTCAGAGCAACAGCCCATTTGGAAGACAAATTATTTGACAGTTCTAACAGACAACCAAACTAACAGTTTGTGAAAAGCAAGATGACTCAGAGAATGCAGAATTTAATCCAAGTCCCAGATTTTATCTTGGCCTTTGGCCAAGTCTAAATCAAAGAAAATGTGAGCACAGAATATATGTAGGAACACACAGACCCTGTGCTTACACTATATCTTATCTTTGAACTTGTTGCAAAAGCAGGTGTTCAATAAAGTTTTGTGGATGAGGGAAGGAAGAAAGCGAGAGAAAGGAAAAGAAAGAGCCGGTTCCAATCCATGTCTTGCAGAGGATAAAGGTCGAGTGTTTCTAGATCATCTGTTTTTTAAGCCCCAAATCCTTATTTTTAAATACCAAAATGTTTAATAACTTTTAAAGACATGTTTGAGGGTCACATGGACTCACGGTTTGTGACGTTTGGGGATGAACAGTCACTCTTAAATAACAGACCTCCTCACGCCCCTTCAATCTACACACGGTACTCAGAAGCCACTGGAGGTTGGGGAAGGTTTATCTAAAGCTGTAATATTCATGGAGACCCCAGCTCTAAATCCTGATGTGGAAAGGTGGGGATTTTACAGCCCTTATCTCAAACCCTCCTAATGTGAGCCAATAAATTTCACACTCAGAGGCCAGAGCCTCTATTAGGAGGTCCTTTAGTTCTGGTGGGAGTCATTTCATTAAAGGCTCCCCAGGGGGCAGCTCTTCTCCTCCTTCTGCCCCGGTAGACTCCCTCATAGTCCAAAAACACCTTCCTCCTTCGTCTCCTTTCCCTTCTCCTACTTCCCCTGTTGGTTCTCCCTTTCCTTGTGCCGACATCATTGCAGGGCCATTTCTCCAGCTGTCTCGTCCTGAGGCATGAAGGCGGGAGAAGGGAAGGGAAGAGAGGTCCTGCTGTCTAGCCAGGACCTTCCACACTGCCCAGAGTGACAGCGCTATGTGCACCTCCTCACATTTCCTCATGTGGGGCATGCTAGACCCTGGACGTAGAAAAGAAAGGGAGCAACGCTTTATATCATCAGGCCACCAATGGTTACAGTCACCACAGCTTGCTCGCACTGTGGCCCTCCTGGACCAGGTGTGCCTTCCACTTCTCATGGCCTCCAGTTTGGCTCATATATTCCTCAACTTTCTTTATGTAACATTTCTGACCTCTCTAACTGTTCCATGGAACCCATGCAAGTCAGTTCCGCTCTCTTATCCTGTCAATTATAAACTGAGTCTGAGAAATCATTCCCCTAGTTAGGATTTTGTTAATATCTTAATGGTCTCCCACAGTTCATTTTGGGCAGTGATTCTGTTCCTGGACTGTACGTTAGAGTCACCTGAAGAGCTTTCAAAAATACTGATGCCCAGTCCCACGCCACACTAATTTAATTGGAATCTTTGGAGGTGGAAGCTGGGCATTGGTATTTTTTTAAGCTCTCTTAGTAATTCCAATGTGTGATGAGCGTTGGGAACCACTGGTACAGGCGCATACATTTCATTTATTCCACAAACTCCGAGTGAGTGCTCACTAAGTGCCATTGTAATAGGCGCTGTGATACCACAGTGAGCCAGACACACAGTCTTGCCTTTGTGGAGCCTACAATGTCGTGGGAGAGTCAAACAAAAGTGTATGCAAATAATTAAGGATCACAATAATTACAATCAGGATGATAAACAGGCTGCTATGATAGAAAGTGGAGGGGGAAAGGAGAAGGGCTTTGATGTGGTGGTCAGTGAAGGGTACTCTAAATAGCTGAGTTCTAAAAGTACCAAGGAGCTGAGGACTGTTGATGCGGACACTGGCCTGCGGTGTCTGCGGGGTCATGGCTGAGACACAAGACAAAATCACACAGACTACCAAGTCCTGTGGAGGAAAAGGAAAAGGGAAGGCACAGCCACTCTCTCAAGGGGAGAGTGCCTTAAACCTTGCCCTGACAGGCTTTTATTGTCTTTCTGGGCACGGATGGTCCTCATTTACTATGCACAGGTTCACTGTAGGTGATTACATTTTACAGATAACAAAGGAGAGGATGTCTAATTACATCAAGAAAGAAGGATATTTGCAAATGTAAGGGGGAAAGTGGTTGAACTGGTTACACTCGTCCTTGGAAGGTTTAGCATGGACTTTAGGAAGTTACTTTAGAGATATGCAGCAAACATTTGTTGCCTCAATCCAGAGCGAGGGAGTTTTAGCAAAAGCAAGTCTCATAGCAGCCTAGGTACAATGCAGGCCTAATTCCCCACGGGAGAACCCATCTGTGGGCGTGGGCCTTGTGTCACCACTATCTCACCACTATCTGAGTAGGAGCTGGGCCCACGCCATGCAGAACGATCTCCCATAGGCTATCAGAGAACTTCCCAGGGAGAGAAGACATGGGGGACTCCAGGGGAAGAGGAAGCCTTGCTTAGGAGCTGAAAGTAGGCCTACGTGGCCAGGGAGTAGGCAGGGATGGGAAAATGGAAAAGAAATTAGATTGGAGAGGTCAGTTAAGGTTGGATCTCTGAAACCACGGTAAGTCTTTTAGAATTGCTTCTAACTGCAACGAGAAGCTTGTGAAAAAATTTAAGAAGATGTCACATAACTGATTTACCTTCTAAGAAACATCTGGGGAAAGACTAGGCTATTGCACTGGAGATGGAGAAGGATGAATAGATTCTAAAAACATTTTGAAAGTAGATCCAAGACATTTTGCCGGTAGCTTAAACAATTAGTAGACAGTGGTGACATTAACCAGGATAAATAAGATAGGACAGGAACAGGCTGAGAGTTCAGGGCAATAAAAAAGTGGGGAGAGGAGCTCAGCACTAGAAATCAGACGTTGTATTGGGAGCATGTCAAGTGTGAGATCCTATGAGGTGTGCAAGTGGACATGTCAAGTAGACAATCAGATATATGAGTCTGGAGCTCAGAGAAGAGGTCTAGATTAAAAATGTAAATTTAGGAGTTGTCAGGATATAGATATTATTTAAAGCAATGACAATAGATAAGATCATCTAGGGAGGGAATGTAGTTAGAAGAAATTGGCCTAGCACCAATCCCTGAAGAACACTGAGTTAGATTCGGGTTGAGGAGGAGGAGAAGCCAGCAGAGAACACTGAAGAGGAGTGTCCAGAGGTGGAGGAAGGAAACTGGGAGACCACAGTGTCCCAGAGGGGGCAGGAGGGGATGTTTCAAAAGTGTTTGTCAAAAGTGAGCTTTGTGAGAGAGTCAAAGGGAGAGGAAATGGGAAGGGAGGGCAAGTGGCAGGAGGAGGCAGAATGGGGGGAAAGGATGAAAAATACTTCCTTGAGGTTTAGAATCCAGTAAGGGAAAGGGAGAGATCTATATAAATTAAGGAGGTAAAGAAAGAGAGGAAGCCAAAAAGAGAGAGCGAGAGAGAACTGAGTACAGAAGCAACTGGGCCCATAGTTTCACAATGGAGCATTGATATATGAGGATATGCCTTTATATGTTCCATTCTAGAAGTTTCCCACTTGGTGGTTGAATCCCATATCTGCGTGTAAGAGAGCAGTCTAGGTGGAAGAGTCATCAAGAATCAATGGTAGAACATCCTAGATAGTTCAGTGAATACTTTCTGAAGCTGACCGTATTCTTCAGACTATAAGACGCACTTTTTTCTCCCAAATTTGGGAGGGAAATGGGGGTGCATCTTATAGTCTGAATGTAGCTTACCTGGCTCGCGTTGGTGAAATATTATCTTATTTATGTTATTAAGTATTTTACTACATTTTTTGCTTCAAAATTTTTTTTCCTATTTTCTTCCTCTAAAATCTAGGTGTGTCTTTTGGTCCAAAAAATATGGTATATGAAATGTATTGGCTTAAGCAAGCCTTTCAGAGGTGATGAAAAACTCCAAAATGTGGGCTTATTGCAGATTGCATTTATTATGTCTTTTCATACATAGAGCACCATGTTATGAGTTATACCAAGCAAGGTAAACAAATAAAATAAGTGTCTTCCTCTAAAAGGGAGATGCTACTAATATGGGTCTAATTAATTATGGTAATTACAGCTGCAGCAGGGAACATAAATAAGCACAGTCATATGTGAAACGTGAAGACTGGAAAATAAGGAGCAGGACAAAAATAAAAGAATGCTGACATTATATATCAGTTTTAGTATCACTAATGTCCTGTCCTCTGTAATATGTCTAAGACACATTACTCTGCAACTATCTGCATCTTGTTTCACTTCAATCCTTGTGGAAGGGCCGTTTTTCAGAGTCTGAGAAAGACATACAGGGTGTCCCAGCATCAAAGCCACAGAGCCTGAGGAAGGATAAGGATTGGGGTAGGAAAAGTCAGCAGTAAAAATATTCTACCAGTTTATTAGCGTAGACTTGAGAAAGAGGGCCACGGAAGGAAAAAAGAAGTTAGCCCACCCAATGGCAATGGACAAGGAATTGTTTTGATATGCAGGCAGAGCTGAAGGGGCAAAAGTGTGGCGAGAGGATCACACTGCAGTCACTCCTGTGAAAGGCGCAGTATAAGACCTGTTTAACTCACTCTGCAACGGGCCCAGCCATGACCTTGTGCAAGGAGACACTCAATCTTGTTCTACCACAATTGCAGAGACACCGTCCCTGCTCAGAATGTGCATGTATGTCTTCTCTTCTTCATTTAGAGTCAAAGCCCAAGTCCTTGCTATGACCTCCAAAGCACCACTTGATGTTCCTACCCCAGAAACACACACACACACACACACACACACACACACACACACAACTCACCTCCTACACCTCTCTGCCTGGCTTTCTTCCTCTCTCCGCTGTCATCACCTGGTTCCTTTGCACTCGCCGTTCCCTCAGCCTAAAACGCACTTCTGCTCAAATTTGTACTTTCTTATTCCCTGGCTTCCTTCAAGGGTCTCTAAAATGTCATCTCTCTGGGGCCTCCCCAAGCC
>PVJI01006155.1:0-89267 GCA_004026765.1 Micronycteris hirsuta
ACGGTGGTGGAGGAGACTCAGTTTGGGGTGGTGAATACACAGTACAAAATACAGATGATGGATGATACCTTTGTCCACCTGAAACCTAAGCTGTATGATTTTACTAGCCAATATCACCCCAATAAATGCAATAAAAAATTTTTAAAGGCGAAAGACTTATGCGTTCTGAAGAGAAACCAGAGTACGTGCAATAAAAATTTTTTAAAGTAAAAATAAATAATAAAATAATTTAAAAGTTTTCAAAAAAGCATATCTATGGAAACTCTACCCTAGTAAATAGACAATACATTTCTTATCACACTCCAGTTCCAACAACAGACCACATATTAGGCCATTACGGCAAATTCAATAAATTACTAAAGAACAATGTCAAACAGAGCATGTTCTTTAACAATGAAATATAATTAGAAATTATTATAGAAGGATAACTCAAATAACATATTTGGAAATGAATCACATGTTATTAAAGAGTTCTTGGGTTAAACAGGAAATGATAATGAAAATTTAGAATATTCAGGACTGAATGATGATTAAAACACCACCTGTCAAAAATCTGTGGGACATTAGTAAGACTGCGCTTAGAGAGCAATTTATAGTTTTAAATAAATTGTCAGGAAACAAGAAAATGTAGAAATAGATTAGCAAAGCATGCAACTAAGGAAGATAGAAAAAGAACCTTGAGGAAGACCAAAGAAATGAGGAGCAAGGAAATAATAACAGGAAGGGCAAAGAGAAGCAGTGAACTAGAGAATACACAACAACAACAGATTAGCAAGTTCAAATGATGCTTTGCTTGTTTCCTAATAAAGATGAAAAGCAAAGATCTCTGGCAAGACTGATCAAGAAAAAAAGAAAGAAACTTCATGTGTTCTCCAGGAAAGAAGGATGGATAGAAGAAAGGAATTAGGGAAAGAAAAAGCTGTAAGTGAATATACTTCAAAGCACTGATAAAATCAATTAAGGACAACTTTAAATGCCGAAATGATAGCAATAAAATTTTGGAGCTTTAAGAGACCAACACATATTTAAAAGAGTTAGGAAAAATTAAGTGACCTTCCTACCCTGAAATTAGCCAAATCGTTTATGAGAGAGTTCTTCAAAATTCTCAAGGAATATTGAATTCCAATTTTAGACCCTGTTTCTCAAAAATAGAAAAAGAAGAAAACCCGCCTAGCTCCTTTTATGAGAAAAATATAATCTTGGTCCTGAACTCAGATAAACACAAAATAAAAAGAGAAAATTCTAGAGCCATTTCATTTATAAATTTAGATGTAAAAACACTAAGTGAAATAATAGCTAACAGAATCAACAATGGGGTGTGCGTGTGTATCAAACTCAAGAGAAGTTATCCAGGAATGAATCAAAAATCTGACCACATAATTTACCACATTCACAATGAAGAAAATACATAATAATTATATATAAACTATTAAAAGATTGTATCAATCGATGCAGAAAGAGTAGTTGATAAGGTTTGACACCTAGGATGATACATTCCATCAGTATTACTACTTTAACTTAGTACATGAGGTCAATGTCATATGGAATGAGAAAGAAAATAAGAGGTATAAAGATTGTAAGAGGTATTGAAATTGTAAGATTTGCGTGTGTTTAAATTGTCATCTAGGTAGATGTGATATTCTACCTAGAAGAACCAACACAAGTAATGGTTGCTAGAGAGAAGATCAATTTACAAAAATCAAAATAATTTGCCTGTTGCAGTAAACCCAACTACAAAAGGTCCTTCAACAAAGAGAAAAATACCAACTACAATATCAACAAACAACTACAAAGTATCTAGAAGTTAAACAAGACCCCTTGTTTGCAAGACCTCTATAAAGAAAATGTAAAACTCAAATAAAGGACATGGAAGAGAATAATTCACATGTAATAAATAAATCGAGATTCCATGCTCTCAGATAGGAGGATTTAACAGTCTAATAAAGCTGCTGATTATCTTTGATTAATATATAAATTAAAGCAACTGATTTGAAATCTTCTGTCAAATCTCTGCGAGATATAATACACACTCTAAAACATACGGAGGCACACATATATGGAAAATATCTCTGCCAACAGATGTCATCATTAAAAAGAACAGTAGGAAAAACTTGCCCTGTAAAATATTGTTATGATAGTTTAAAAAAAAACAATACTGAGGGTATTAACACAAAAACAGAAAATAAACCAAAGGAACTAAGGAAAATAATCAGAGATCTATGACATTATAGGAAGATAATATACAGTGAAGTAGTAGTCTCAATGAAGAGAATTATTTAGTCATTTTGGCTGCAACTGATTGATTCTCTAGAGAAAATATAACTGAATCTCTAATATCACATAAAAAAATTCCGGGCAATCTTTGTGATGGAAGAGTATAAAACTTTCTAAACATAATTTCTAAGTCTAAATCCTAAAACCATGTCAATGAATTATGGCAACAAATTTATTATTTCTGTGCACTGAATGACACCATAGACAAAGTTAGTTAGATAAGACAGATGCTTTTAATGTTTAAAGCTGTAAGAAATTAATATCTAGAACCTAAGACTACAAATTAACATCAAGAAGAGAGCATGTTCCTTAGCAAAAAATGGGCAGCTAATATAAATAGACAATTCATAATAAAGGAAATCCAAAACCTGAGAAGCCTACCAACAGATGTTCAAACTCGACCTTGGCTGGTGTGGCTCAGTGGATGGAGTGCCAGCCTGCAAACCAAAGGGTCGTTGGTTCAATTCCCAGTCAGGGCACATGCCTGGGTTGCAAGCCAGGTCCCCAGTGGGGGGCACGCAAGAGGCAACCACACATTGATGTCTCTCTCCCTTTCTCTCTGCCTTCCCCTTTCTCTAAAAATAAATACAATCTTTAAAAAAAGAGAGAGAGAGATGCGCAAGCTCAACAATAGCCAAAAAAAAAAAAAGAAAGAAAGAAAGAAAATTAAAATAACAGAGATTTCACTCTATAACAATTAGACTAGCGAAAATTAGAAAACCGGCGAATGCCATACACAGGGTCTAGAATTGCGGGTATACTGGAGTTTCAGGTACTGTTGCTGGAACGACAAACCAATGCTGTTTTCGGGGAAAACCGTCTGGTACTACTTAAACTGCTCGCACTTAATCTTACGATCTAGCAAGCCTGTTCTTAGATTATATATTGAAAAGCACTTTTTGCACAGGTCCCAAAGAGCCTGTGTCCAGGACACTCACTGCAGTGGTGGCTTGTCGTCTCTGCAAATGGCAGCTCCTGGAGTGGGGACAGTGACAACCTAGCAGGCTGTCTGTGGGGGCCTGAGCTTGGCCCCCCATCGCAGGCAGAGCGGAATGTGGAGAATGAGCACTATGGGAAGTAGGGGAATGGAAGTTGGATATGGCAATATTGCAAAATAAAATAACATCAAATAAGAGGGCCCTTCTCAGACTCATGATAATAATGTTCATACATGGAGTATGAGTAGGCTGTCGTTTGCTGCCCACTGACTTAGACCCCCAGGACTTCATCAAGTAAGTGCACCAAAGAGCTCTCTGTTATGCAGAGTGAGTTGACGGATACCAAAATCTGGTGATGTGGCCTAAAAAATCCCCATGCTCTCTTGGGAGCAACAGAAGTGCACAAAGAACTAAAACTGATACAACCCTTGGGTTTAGCGTCTCAGGCCCCAGTCAAGGAGAGGAGATACAATGGAAAAGAGCTCTAGGTAGTGTTCTTCTTCTTTAAACTCAGCAAGTCCTTTAAGTTGCTATTTCCATAGGAGCTACCGAATCCCAGGGAGAGGCAGAGGCTGGTCAGATTTCTGAGTCCTATTACTAGAATTTTTATATGAGCAGAAAATGACATATACCAGGGTTCCATATTACAGTCCAACAATCCTATAAAATATCTTTTTCTTCTTCTAGGAAGCATGTCAGACCAAAATATATGAAGCAATGTGACAGGCTAGTAAAAGAGAATAGAGGTTTAAATGTCAGCTGAAACAATGTTCATTTCCTTTTCTTAAAAAAAAAAAAAATCCTGTGCACAGCTCTCTGACCCACCAAATGAACCTTTTGCAGTGTGAAGTTCATCCAGAAAATTCTTTTGCAAAATATCTGCTGAAGCCCTGGAATGAAGGAATGGGAAGGGACTAATAAGTCTTGTGCCGTTTCTCCTCCCCTACTCCTTTCTTCCCTAAACTGACTACAGCCCAGAAGCTGACATTGTGTCTGAGACCCAGACTCCCGAATCAACAGACAGCTCTCCCACTCTCACTGAAAACTGCAGTGTTACTGAAATGCCCCACGTATAACCAAAATCTGCTTGAGCGAGCAGACCCACAGTCTTTCATGCAATGCTGTTAGTCCCCAAACATCAGTCTTTCCCTGGCTCTGATTACCGGCGAGACACTAGTTCAGATGTGAGGGTTCCCACCGAGTCAACCTTGAACTCACAGAGGGCCCAGCAGTGTGGCCATGACTCAGTGCAGTGGCTCCATGCAGGGAGAAATGACTTTGTGCTGCAGTGGTCTGGGGAGATCCGTGGAGGGGCCCCACCTTGGCAAGGCCGAGACTCAAAAGAGAGACGCCAGGCAGGGAGGAAAGGCACGGTGGCTTCCTTTTGACTACAACAAATCAGAAGATGCACGAGCACCTTTGTTTAGGTGATAGCATTTTTCAAAGGCTTAAGGGTTTTCCGCCGGCTGCGGGCTAACTGTTGTTTCTATCCACTTTCCCCTGTCACAAGTACAGACGTCAGGATGGTACTTCCCGGTCAGGTACTTTTAAAGTAAAGAGGATTTCAGCTTTCTTAAGTTTTATAGCCTCACCTCAGGCCTTGGATTCGCACGGATGTTCATCCTATACGGAACAGACCTGGATCTTAAAATGTGCCAACCAGACCTCCACATTGAACTTCATCCCTTCAGCCTCTGCCTCCAGAAGAACCCTCCCTGCACACCGAGCAGCACCAGGGCCCAGGGCAAGGAAGGGAAGGAGCCAGGGAGCTTCCAAGGCCCCTCTGGATGGTGCCACTGGAAAGCGGTAAATGGCTAACAAGAGCGCTGCCGACTTTCCATCATATGTACGATCCCCCAAAGTTCGATCCCTCTGAATTTAAAAAAAAAAAAAAAAAGTATTATGGGCTATAAAACAAGCCTCAATAAATCTACAAGGACTAGAATCATACAAAGTATGTTTTGTGACCACAATGGAATTAAACTACAAATCAATAATAAGATATATATGGAAATATCCCCAAATATTTTTGTACTGAATGAAACAGTTCTAAATAACCCATGGGTCAAATAAGAAATCACAAGGGAAATTAGGAAAGCATTTTGAATTGCAATAAAATGAAAACACAAACTACCAGAATCTGTGGGACGCTGCTAATATCGTACTTAAAGGCTATTTATACCACTAAACACCCACATTAGAATAAAGAAAAGTCTCAAATCGGTGACCTCAGTTTTAAACTTAATAACCTAGAAAAAGAGGAGCAAATGAAGCCCAAAGTAAGCAGAATAAAGGAGATAATAAAGGTCAAAACAAGAATCAATGAAATAGAAAACAGGAAAACAATAAAAATAAAGCAATGAAACCAAAATCCGGTCCTTCAAAAAGGCCAATAAAACTGATAAACACCTAAATTCAACAACTTAGATGAAATGGACAAAAATCTTGAAATACAAACTATTGATCTCTATATAACCTGACTAGACCTAACTCTATCAAAGAAACTGAATTTGTACTTAAAAACCTTCTCTCAAGGAAAATTCCAGGCCCAGGTGGCTCCATTGGTGAATTCTAACAAACGTTAGGGAAAGAAGTAACACCAAGTCTACACCGAATTTCTTCAAAGAACTGCAGAGGAAGAAGTACTTCTCAGCTCAGGCGACAAGGTCAATGTTATCCTGTCAGAACAGGAAAAGGACATCACTGGAGAAGAAAATGACAGGAACAACATCCCTCATGAACATAGGCGCTGAATTTCTAAAGAAAATTTTACAAATCAGCACCATATAGAAAGGACAATACATTGTGAACGAGCAGAATTTACCCCTAGCATGCGCTGTTGATTTAACATTCAACACTCGACAGATGCGACGCACCACATAAACAAGCTATAAAAGAAAAACCGTGAATCGTTTTCCACTTAAATAGGAAACGAGAGAGAAAGGATGATTCCTAGGATTCTGGCCTGTAGAATTGTGTCAAATGTCACCGAAAATTCCAGTAGAGCCAATCAGTTGCCATTTAGGTCTGCTATTCAGGAGAACATCGGCAGCCTTTTCATTGCAGTTTCAGGGGAAGTATGGGGGAACAGGGCCAGTAAGTCCACGTTGGGGGTGGGGTGGGGGTGGTAGACACCCCCCTGCCCCAAGTAAGGGATCGCTGTTATTTCTCCACAGTCCCCAACCTCCACCGCAGCCCTTGATGGGAGAAGAGGAATATTCTTCCCTGTTTTCCTTCTGGATATAAACTACAACAGATAAATAATCGGAGTCCTTAGCCAATATGAATCAGTCTTGGTCCTACATAAACCCAACTATATTTACGAAGCGCTTATCGAGAAATAAGCTGAAGACCTACTCAGCTGCAAATTAACTTGCAGGACACAGGGAGTGTGGGTGGGGGGCCGGGCGGAGGGTGGTAAAGCAGTAGATGCTTTGCGCCTGATTGACAAATTCAGAAACAAATACATTACCAGGAGTGGGTGGCACCCCCCCAGGGGTCTAAAGGAATTCAAGGATGCAACTGTGAAGCTGGTGGCCAAACGGTAACTTTGCAGCTACAAACGGCCACCTGCCGCCAGAGTGGCAGGCTGCCAGAGGGACTCCTCTCAGCACCACGGACACAAAGGGGTCCCTCCCGACGGCAGTGCGCTGTGAGACGCTCCCACGAGGCAGGCGCCACGACACGCTCAGGAAGCCTCATCTCTCATCGAGGTCGTTCTCTCACCGTGACGGGAAGCCTGTGGTCCAGGGGAACGAGCAACAGTCAGAAACCAGGAGAACACCGTGTGCTGTGCCGCTACTGAGACTGTCAACCGCGAAACAGGAGGGATCTGCCCCGCCCACCTCCTGGAAATGTTGGGAGGTTGACGGCAGGTAACAGAGGTTACTATGCTTTGTGTTATTAAAAAAAAAAAAAAGCCTTAACAAATCTGCAGTATTCATGCATTAAAGAGGGTGGTGGCGGCGGCAGCAGCGATTACTGTTATTATTGTTATTATTATTATTTCTGGTCCACTAAATGCCTGCGGGAAGAGGGTGAATCTCCAGGGGCAGTTCTTCCATTACACCCTCGCCGGCCACTTACTTTTGACCCTCGATTTTCACTCCTCTGAATGCATCACCTTCCACTCCAGGTGACCATTTTCAGGGCCGCCTGGACATCTGTGTGTCCGACCAGAGCCTCAGCCCTGAACGCGTCGGTCCTGTTCCCAGCGTGTGTCTCCGTTTGTGTTCTGTGTTCCTGCTCACCGTGTGGCACTCTCACCCGGGACACACCCTGGAAGGTGTGCAGATTGCCATCAGTTCTCCGTCACGAGGCCGCTGGAATCCATGCCCACGTGATTCCCCGCAGCACTGACCTAACTCAGCTCCCGCGACCTCCATCACACTCTGAGCCCTGGCCGAGAGCCTTCCACGCACAGGACCAGGAGAGAAGCGGAGGACGTGACGGCGAGTAACTCTTGCTGGAAAGTTTCTCAGAGTCCAGAGCTGTTGGTGGAGGCTTTCGATCAAGAGTTCACATTATGTGGCGAATTTAATGATCGAGGTAATAAGGGGCTACTGATAGACCAGGGCATTGATAATGACAGAGGTTCTTTGAGAAATGAAGCATTGAATCCAACATAAGAGGGTCAGGAGAGGCCTCTTGGGGAACGAGACTCCTCAGTGAAACCCTCAAAGCGGAGACGGTAGGGCCACTGGTGTGTAGAGGGCAGAGGAAAGTGTGTAGGAAAGAAAATTACAGTCAGAAGCTGCCAAAAAAAAAAGTTCAGAAAATTATAAGCTTCTCAGGATGGTTGTAGCAGGATCTGTGAAAGGGAGTGGCAAGACGGCAGTCGCCAGGGACGGGCAGCAGCCAGATGCTGGGGGGTCTCGTCAAGCACGTCACAGCACCTCTACCCTAGGATGAAGGGGAGGGATGTTAGGCACGGAGCTGACACAGATCGGTTTTGGGTTTTTTTTTAATGAAATCATCCTTTCAGAGCACAGCCCCCCAGTCCCAGAGATTGCTCTCCAGTCTCAGCTGCTCAGAACAGGGCACCGCCCAGCTGTCTCCGCACCCAGAGCACGCCAGCCTGCAGACTGCCTCTCCACACCACTGCCACCCAGAGGGGGGCCTTCCTTTCAGGCAGCAGATGAGTCCTGCGGGGCTGAGCAGCACCTCACCCCCCAGGAGACTGCCGGGACCTCATGCCTGGACATCCACATGACCCTGCCTTCCTAAATCGAGCCCCTTCTGGAGGTTTATCCTCTTCTTTCCCCCTATTCCCAAATAGCCTGGTGTGTCTTCTCCCCGATCCAAGTTCCGGCACTCACACTTCTCCCAATCCTTGCCCTGTGCTCTCTGGATTCTCTATTCCTTGATGAACAAAGTCCTTTAAATCTCCTCGAATTCCCCACTGAATGTCCCTTTTCACCTTCTCTTGACATGGCTGTCCCCTGATGTTCCGACTTCCCCCGCAGCCATCCCACGTGGAGGCTTCCCACTCACCAACGCCTACGTCGTTACGGACTGGGAGCCAGGTCCCAAATCCTCCAGCCTGCAACTCCCAGACCGTCATCCCGCCCTCCCACATGAACTCGCCCCACCCCCTTCCCTGCGGCTCACTCACCGCCCTCCACCCCCATCTGCCGCCCTGGAAAACACTGTCCTCCATTCACTGCAGTCTTCAGCATCTCCACCAAGTCTGGCCACCATTCTGACGGGTCCCCAAAAGCCCGACTCCTGAGTTCTCTGACTTTCGGAACTCCACAGAACTTCTCTATCCAGCTTCTTGTCCTCCCCAGAAACCCTTCTACCTCCCAAGAGTGTGCACTAATATCCAGACGACACTCAATTCTTCCAGTCTCCTCACTCAGTCCCTCTCATCACACCAGTTCTGGGACCCTCTCATCTCCCAGCACCCCCCACCCAGCGCACCTATGCCCCACGATCCCATACTGGATCACGCTTTTCCCGCTATGCTGTACACTGGTCCCCCTTCCCCTCAGGGAATACTTTCTGAGAGCCCCCGTAGATGCCTGGAGAGTACCAAACCATGGAGAGTACCAAATCCTACATATACTATGTTTTTTCCTATGCCTACATACCTAATTAGACACAGTAAGCAATGAACAACATTATCTAATAAAATAGAACAATTTTAACAACAGGCGGTAATAAAAGTTATGTGAATGGCTTTGGGGCCATTATCAAGTAGCAGAAGGGCTACTTGCACACAAGCACTGTGATACCACGGCAGTTGGCATGACGACCAGGATGGCCACCAAGTGACTCACAGGGAGGGACCATACGTTCTATTCACACCGTGAAGACACTGGACAAAGGGGTGATTCCCATCCCAGGCGGGAGGGGGCAGGACGGCAGGAAATTTAAAATGTATGAATCGTTTATTTCTGGAAGGGTCCATCTAACAGTTTCACATGGCAGTTTTTAATATTTTGACCACGGATGTCTGAAAGTGACACCATGAATGAGGAGGGACTATTGTATCGAGTCTTCATAGAACCAATCAATTAGCACTCCCATTTTCAGAAACCTCTGCCCTGTGCTTAACGGGGGGGCCCGTGTTATCAAAAGACTTCTACTCAGTCTTCATAGGCTAAGATTCTTTCCACTTGAACCATCTAGTAAATCACTCCCTGATTCGTCTTCCTAAAGCTGAGCTCTGATTGCCCTATGACCCTGCTCACACGTCTTCAAGCAATGCCCGCTGCCTATTGCAATGGCTTTGCCCACCTGAGGTTCACATTCCAGAACCTCCCCACCCCAACCTGCCTCTCCGGGCGTACCTTCCTCTGCTCCTGTCCGTTCTCAGAATCCTCTAGGTGCTCCATCTCACTTCCCACTCGTGTGCCCAACAGCCCATACTCTCCTCTCCCCAAAAACGCTACGCTGGATGTACATGTTCCTTTTGAACCCTAACAAAGTCGGCCTTGAGTGTAGTTGGAAAGCCAGCTCAGTGCCATGCCTCTCAAAGGCTTCCCAGCTTCTTCTGGAAGAGCCCAGGGAAACCACAAAGTGCCTTCCACTCCATGTCACACCAGTGACAGCCTAGTCTCCTGTCCTGCTCCAGACATATCAGCAAAGGGGGTCAGGTGCACCACATGCTGGCTCCTCGCCCAGAGACAGAGCCACTCCCGGGGGCAGAGCCGACCCAAGTCTCCTCCTGCCTGTACCACCCTGAGCTGCAGCCAAGTGACCGGAGAGGGGCTTCCCACACACCCTGGGGAACCGTGATACAAACTGCAATCCCAGAACGGAGCTTCTGGGTTTTTCCAACGTCTCACAGAGGTTTGTGTGAAATGCACACTTTGAGTTTCTTCTGGCCGTCCCTCTTTCTAAGAATCAGATGTAAGGCCATGGATACTGAAAACCTCGATGCAATAAACAAAGTGATTTTCTCTGAATTCTCTCCTCTCCACACACCCATCTCTGTCTCTGGCATTTGCATCACCTTGGAGCTGCATCACAGGCCCAGTCAAAAAAGGGCCTTCTGGTCCAGGTGAAGCTTTCCGCGAGGTCTGATGGAAGACACCAGCCAGTAACCCAAAGGCCAGGCCCCGCCACTGGCGGCTCTTCTGACTGCCACGTGCCGTCCACAGCAGAGCGGCCGTAGGAACCATCCGAGACGACACGGCTGACGTGATGCTGTGAATTGTCAAATGTTACAGACACGCAAGCTTCTCAAGGACAGAGATCTTGGCCAGGGGACCTGGAGTGAATGAACTGATGTTTCCAAACCTCAATGTCTCAGTCTATTCCATGAGCTAATGAGGATCATCTCATAGGGCCTCTCTGAGAATTAAAATGTACAAAAGATGACAATGTATTTGTAACTAGAAGGCAGGCATAAATCTCGATGTTGGTGCAACGGTGTTGGTGGTATCCCATGAAAGAAGATGATGATGATGACGACGTCCCATTTTTGAAGCCTGAAGGTGGCAGCCTGCTTATATAAAAATCTTTATTGATTTATCAAACCCTAAAGAAACGATGTACCAATTAACTCTAAAAGTCTCCAAAGGGGGATTCCTTGCTGCTCAAAAAACATTTGAAGATTTTCTACTGAAAGGGTTTTAAAATCCTTCTCTATGATGATATCCAAGATTCATAAAACATCATTATATGTAACGACATATAATTTGAATGTCTCAAAATCTAGCTAAGATATTATAAACATTCTATTGTTATAAAAACATATTTGCAGTGTTGACACATTATAGACGCACTTTTATAACACCAGTTTAATTGTTTAGGGCCAAGTTTCACTTCTTTTAAACATCATTATATGTAACGACATATAATTTGAATGTCTCAAAATCTAGCTAAGATATTATAAACATTCTATTGTTATAAAAACATATTTGCAGTGTTGACACATTATAGACGCACTTTTATAACACCAGTTTAATTGTTTAGGGCCAAGTTTCACTTCTTTTCTCTGCCACATTTCTGTACAAGATCTAATTTGGGGCTGAACAGGCCAATATACGCGGAGCAGAAAAGGCACCACGTGGTAATTTCATATTTTCAGCACACTGTGTCTGGCCATACATTTTTAATATCATAAAATTGGCTCGTTCTATAATATTTTGATCGGAGATGTATGCATACTATTGCCACATTCTTTAAACAGATGTGCAGTAAATTTGATGGGGAAAAAAAAATCTCTTTCCCCAGAAACTAGGACACTTGCTCATTTAAATAATACAAAACAACAGCAGTCACTGTGGACATTTTAGAAACACAGGATGCTCTACAAAGGAAAAGACCTCAAAATGTGGGCTCACAGTTTTATTCCCGGCTCACTGCCGATCTCCCAAGCTTCCAGCTGACCCGCTGCTCCGCTGCCCACAGCGGTCACTCACTCCTACCCACACTGTCTCCTGTCCACCAGCAACACAAAACACTACAAAGCAAGGAGAGGACTGGCCTTTTGAGTCAGAAACCATAGTCCAAGAAAGTTAAATTGACTCTGTGTCAGAAGTCTAATCCCAGCCATTCTTAGAGGCTGCACAGAAAAGTGGAGAGAGGAGGCGTTGGCATTAGATGCCCTGAGTTCCGATCCCAGTTCTGGAACTTCTGTCTACGGAACTCCATCTGCTTCCGTTTCCTCGTCTGTAAAACAGGAATAGCAAGACCTACTCTGCGTGGAAATTTAAGAGTTTCATAAAATCGGCCAGAACACCTACAAAAATGCATGGCACACAACAGATTCCCTGTAAATTATATTCAGTAGAATTCATTATTATTATTATCATCTTGCTAATGGGTATCATTGGTCTAAATGAGTTCCAGGAGACAGGGTGAGAGGATCTCCAAAAATCCACACTAGCTACTAGAAAAAGAACAACAGCCAACACAACGACCCAACGCCCATTTCCTAGTGGTAATATGCAGAATAACAATTATATCGAAAGTCTCCCGAATCCTCCTTCCTCAAGGAGTTTTCTTGAAAGTTATATTTAATAAGTGGCCTCTGTACACCATTTTGAACAACCGTCCTAATTCCAGAAAACATCCACTCTAAAACACCTGCAACACTCTGCGCCTTCTGTGTGACGTTTTCATTCAATGCGCCATCTACATTAATCTGAAAGGAATCCCAAACCTCATTTAAATGCGTTGTTTCCAACCCCGCCCCGACAGAGGCTTTTACTACATTGTTTTCGCCAGTATCCAAAGGGACTAGTGAAGATGCTCGTGAACACCAATAACCAATAGTCAAATGCCAACACCAAAAGGAAATGAGGGGGTCTGGATTATCAGCTGAGGATAAATAAACAAACTGCATTTTAATTTTGTACCCTACTTAGCCTTGGCCAACTTGACACTTGGTGTCACTCTGTCAATCAAAGCCTCCTTTACCTGACACCCTCCTCCAGCTACCACTCCTTGTCTCTGACCCCGTCACTGAAAAAACTTCTCTACGGAGTTGTCCTGATTCACTCTCCCCCCTCGTTCCTCTTGAACCCGCTCCAACCCGCTAGCCCCAGAAACACATCACTGTGCTTTGGTCCCAGTCACAGATGACTTCCACACTGACAAACCCAGTGTCTTGAATTGCTTTTCTCTTCATTTAGAAGTTCTTAGGCAACCCTGGCTGGTGTAGCTCAGTGGATTGAGCACTGGCCTGTGAACCAAAGAGTCACCGGTTCAGTTCCCAGTCTAGGGCACAAGCCTGTGTTGCAGGCCAGGCCCCCAGTAGGGGGCGCACAAGAGGTAACCACATATTGATGTTTCTTTCCCTCTCTCTTGCTCCCATCCCCTCCGTCTAAAAATAAATAAAATCTTAAAAAAAAGAAGAAGAAGAAGTTCTTAGGCAATGTCTAGACTATGCAAAAAGTATAAATAATTCAGTATAATTTGTATATCTGCTACCAAGATAAAAATGTAAAATACAGTTGCCCCTTGAACAACATAGGTTTGAACTGTGCAGGTCTATTAACATGCAGATTTTTTCAATAAATACAGTAAATGGACTTTCTCCTTATGCTTTTCTTAATAAAATTTTCTTCTCTCGTGCCTACTTTATTGTAAGAATACAGTATATAATACACATAACCAGAAAATAGGTGTTAATCAATTGGTTACGCTATCCATAAGGCTTCCAGTCAACAGCAGCTATTAGTAGCTAAGTTTGGGGGACTCAAAAATTATATGTGGATATTCAACCACTTAGGGGGTCAGTGCCTCTAACTTCTTTGTTGTTCAAGGTTAACCTGAATTGCCAGTATTGCTGAATGTCTCCTGTGTATCCCTCCCAAATCTCTTCCTCTTCCCTGACTCTTAGAGTAACTAGTATTCTGAATTCAGTACGTCTCATTTTATTTCTTTATACTTTCACTATGGAGGTTCCCCTAAGCAGTAAAAGTTTGTTTTGCATGCTTTAACCATTATGATATTCAACTGTGCATATTCTTCTTCAACCTTTTCTCTTACTACCATGTCTGCAGAATTCATCCACGTGACTCTAGCTCGTTCACTTCCTCAGCTCACTAGAATGCCAGTGTGCACACACACGACAATGCATTTACCCATGCTCCTGCTGATGGACATTTGGGAATGCTTCCAAAATATTTTGCTAAAAATAAAGTGCTTCTATGAGCATTCTTTTATGTATCTAGTATTAACCCCAACAGTAATTCTCAGTGTTCACCTCACTTGACCTCTGGTGATAGTTCATAAAGGCGATTGATCACTCCCTCCTTAAAATGGGCTTTGAACTTGATTTTCAAGGACACCACATTCTTCCTGTTTCCTTCCAACATCACTGCTTTCTCTCAGCCTCCTTTGCTGGCTCCTCCTCTTCCCAACCTCTAAATAATGAGGTGCACCAGGACTGAAGTTGTGTCTCTCTTCCTCCCTATCTTCATTTCCTAGATAATCTCAGCTACTCGTATGGCTTTATATCCCGCGTTTTGCTGGTAATTCCAAAACGTGTATCATTAGCTCTGCTCCCCCTTAAACTTCAGGCTTCTCTACACGACTTTCTACTCAATGTATCTACAACACTTGATATCTAAATTTAATATCTAAAGCTGATTGATTTCCCAAAGCTTTTTCCTATGTCCTCTCCATTTCATTGAGTCAAATCATTCAATTATCTGTTCCAGTAAAAAAAAAAAAAAAAAAGTCTTTTTCTCATCCTTTGTACCACTCCTAACACTTCAAATCCATCAAAAGGCCCTAAGGGATCTACCTTTAAAATATACTTCAAAACAAACCCCTTTTCACCACCTCCACCTCCATCAAGCCACCATACTTTCTCACCGGGGCTAGTTAATAGCTTCCTAACTGATTCCCCTATTTTCAGTCTTGTTGCCCTATAAGTCACTTCACATGAAGCATCCTAAGAGATGTCTTAGAAAAGTAAATCAGTCTTTCCTCTGCTCCGAGCTCTCCAGTGGCTTTTCTTCTCACTCACAGTATGATCCAAGGCCCCAACCATAGTCCATGAAGTTCTAATGATCTACCCCCCTAATTCCTCAGCTTCCTAATCGCCAGCCACCCTCCCTCTGCTCACAATGCTCCTCTCACACAGGCCTCTCTGCTGCTCCTCAAACACAACGCTTGATGCCTTGGGTCCTCTACATCTGCCATTCCCCTGCCCTCTGCTCTTCCTCCCCTTGGATTCACAGGGGCTGGTTTCTCATGCCACTCAGACCCCTCTGCACAAGGATATCCTTCCCTGACCACTGTATCGGATATTTCTCCTGTTGTGCCCTGTTCCCGTACCTTCCTCCCTCTGCTTATGTTATGGTCCAAAGTCCTTTGGAAACCTAGGTGCTCTGACTTGAACTTTAAGTGCTTGAGCATGGAGGTCAGAGCAGAAGTTCTGAGTGTTTCTGTTTAACATTTACATCACTATGATTCTTCTCATGAACAAGAAGAAATGGCTGACAGATAGGAACTTGAAGGAGTATTCTGAGGCATCCATTTCATGCTGTTTTCAGGCTGCCTAAACCACTGTCACGCAACCCAAGATTCCGTAGAACACTTGTGTAGACAGATTCCCAAGTCCACTGCCTGAAACCCACCTCAGACCCTCACGGCATCATTGTGGGGACCTGGTGACACAGGCTTCTCTTTCGGGAGCTGCAGGAATGAATCTATTCACTGAAGCGCTGAACGACTGTGAGATGCAAAGCACCACTCATCCTACGTGAGAACACAAAAGCGTAAGGCATGGTCTCTCCCCCACCCCAGGTCCCAGAGGCGCACTGCTAGGTAAAGGATGCACTGTGACAGCTGAGAAGTGACATACCAAGTGCGAACAACAGGTGTGCTGCGGAAGTTCAGAGAAAGGAAGTCATCCAGTAATAACAGCCAGCATTTGTTAAGCAATTAGAGCATGCCAGGCTTACAGCTACGATCTTCGTTAACCTTAAAAAAGAAAACTTTGGGAGTAGACATCGCTATTTTCCCCATTGCACAGATAGCAAAACAGAGGCTAAGGTCCCAACACTAGAAGTAAAGGACCTGGGTCCGTTTCACGGCAACGTCCAAGTTCTTTACCCTATGCCTTCACTGAGGGGCCAAGTGCAATGTCCCCCAGTAAGCGGTCGGACCTCTCGGCCCTCAAGCACAGTCGCCAGAAGAGAGCTCGGGAGATGAAAGAGCTGGGATGCGTTGTATTCATAAACATTTATGTGGCGTGGCCGTTATGCCGGGAACTGGGGACATAAAGGTAGACAAGTCATAGCCACCACCCTTAAAGAGATCACAGTCACATTGGTAAACAGACCCCATCAAAGGTTGGTTTATGGGGTTAGATCACCCAGGTTGAAATCCTGGCTCTGGCACTTACTACAAAGTGGCTTGGGCAAGTCACTTCACCTGTCTATGCCTCGACCTCCTGGTCCGTAAAATGTTAACTTGTTCATGCACTCATTCATCAAACCATATTTGAGTATGTGTTATTTGTTCTAGTTTAACAAGACCCACAAAGTCCCAGCCTTCAGGGACCTTGCGTCTAGTACAAGATCAAGGTCTACCCTGGCTGGTGTGGCTCAGTGGATTGAGTGCCAACCTGCGAACCGGGGTGGGTCGCTGGTTCAATTCCCAGTCAGGGCACATGCCTGGGTTGTGGGCCTGGTCTCCGGTTGGGGGTGTGTGAGAGGAAACCACACATTGATGTTTCTCTCACACACACATGTTTCTCTCCCTCCCTACCCTTCTCCCTAAAGGTGAATAAGTGAAATCTTAAAAAAAAAAAAAAAAAAAAAAGATCGAGGTCTACCTTATAGGTTTTTATAAACATAAAGAGATAGTAAACACTTAATATATGTTAGCTATTAATATCTTCTGTGTATTCATTTACTCCACAAGAGCTTGTTGAATGCCTCTAGCATGCCAACGCGCCCAACTCCGGTTTGCGTGCTAAGAATGTAACAGTAACCAAAACAGACGAAGGCCCTGCCCATGGAGCATGTACTCTAGACTACTAAGTCATTCTGGAGAATGAACAGATAAATGCATAACAGTGTTGGGTAAAAAGCATGACGAACTATACGGTAGGGTGAGGGACTAGAGGGTGCCAGGAGCCAGGGAAACCATGTGAGACAGGAAACGGGTCATCTGAATGCGGGCATCTGGGAGGAAAAGCAGAGAGACGCGCAAACATCGGGCAGGAGGGCAGCGAGAAGAGCCCTGGAGCAGGAGCGTGCCGACACGTAAAGAGCAGCACGGAGGCCGCCGGGCGGGAACACAGGGACAGAGCAGCGGAGAAACAGCCAGAGGCTGCTTGCTCAGGGCTGGGTGGGAACGTGACAGATGAGAGGACCGGATGACACGGCCTGAGGGTTCATTTATGTGTCAAGGTGGAGGGTGTTTTGGATGAAATGAACGTCTAACTCAGTGGACTCTGAGTAAGCAAACTGCACTATATAATGTGGGTGGGCCTCGTGCAATCAGCTGAAGGCCTGCACAGAACAGAGAGACCAGCCTCCCTGAACAAGAGCTAATTCCCCTGCAGGCCGCCCTCAGAGTTTACCAGTCCTCTCGGCTCTCCTGGGTCTCAAGGCTGCAGCCTTCGGACTGGACTGCGCCATCAGCTCTCCTCCGTCCCCAGGCTGCCGGCCCAGTGCTGCTGACCTTGGACTGGCCAGCCTCCGTGACCACGTGAGCCAATTCTTTCTAATAAACCTCCCTCTCTCTGTGTACACACATATCCCAGCGGTTCTGTTTCTCTGGAAAACCCGGGCTAATACACACGGGAAGCAGTGAGGGTTCTGAGCAGAGAAGATACAATTTAACTCATCTTAAGGTACGCTGGAGGGAAGGAGACAAGGAGACAAGGAGACCAGGTCAAAGGGAGGTCAGGAAGGCGTGGCAGCCGTGGACGTGGTAGGAAGTAGTCAAACTTTGGATACAGTATTTTGAAAGGAGTGCTGACAGGGTGTGCTGATGGATTAATTACTATAATTGCAGTAGAAATAAACTGTGACAGAACACAGTAAGAGCCATAATTAAGGGACACACAGGCCATATAGGATCAAAGATTAAAGAGAACCAGTTTTTCCAGAAGGGAGGGGTTTCCAGCCTCAGGAGCACTGAGATACATTCAAGGGCCTGTGAAGAACAAGTCCTATGTACGAGGCCGGGGGGGAAGGGATGTCCAAGGTGGACAGGCATACGCAGAAGTAGGTGGGCAAGAACACGCCGGAACATCCAGGGAAGGTCCAAGAAGCCTCGTGAGTCTTGGGCAGAGGATCTGAGGGAGAAATACCCAGAAAGGAGTTTGAATCGGCTGGTGTAGCTCAGTGGATTGAGCGCAGGCTGGGAAACGAAGGGTCCCGGTTCGATTCCCAGTCAGGGCACATGCCTGGGTTGCAGGCCAGGTCCCTGGTGAAGGCCATGTGAGAGGCAACCATACATTGCTTTCTCCCTCTCTTCCCCTCTCTCTAAAAAATAAATAAAAAATCTTTAAAAGATGACTGGAAAGGTAGGCGGGGGTTTCAGCAGGCACTTGATCCTCTTCTAATCAGGTTACAGTAAATGAGATGAGGCATTAGAGGGGCTAGTAATGGGCTTCTGGGGCCTTCCAGGCCAACGGGAAAACCTGGACAGGCATACCCAACCCCCCCGCCCCGAAAGTGGCCAGTGACCCTGATGCTCTCTAGGTCCTGGAAGCAAGATCAGTACTTTCAGAATCAAACCTCATGGATGCAGACTTACATCCATCATCTAATGCCAAAGGAAAAGGTATTTCTTTCTAAGACAAGAAAAGCGGTGAGGCTACTCATTCCAGCAGCTTAAACTTGCCCTCACCGCCTGCTGGACACACTGTTTAACAATCTGGCAGTGATCTCTGCCCACTGAGCATCTCTGGCCACAGGCAGCTGATACTGATTTATTTCACTTTATGGCTAGAGGTATTTCTTATTTGCACCTCTGCTTCTTTAGCCCAATTTTATAAAAACAAACAAATAAAAAAAAAAACCCTTGGTGGTAGGAGACCCCAGAGCGGATGATCCGTGGTTTGGAGACGGCTGGAGGAAGGGACCCTGCAGGGTGGGTGGTGTTTGTCATGGCTGCTTCTTAAAGAAGGCCCCGGTGGGCAGTCTCTCCTGGCTTGGCTAGACAAAGTTGAAAAGGACTCGAAAATCAGTTCAAAAAGAAGGGTCCTGGGTTCCCAGCCTGTTCTCTTGTTCCTTTAGACCCGACTATGTGCCCATGGCTGGGCTCAGAACTGAAGAGGCAAAGATGGAGGCAGGCAGAGCCTCTGCCCACAAGGAGTGCACGGTGGGGGTCAGACGTGCCAGGTAAACAGACCGCGCCGACAGAAGACGGGTGCTGCTTTGGTGGATGTGTGAGCGCTGGCTCGGATGGTCAGCGGGGGCACCGAGGAGAGAGCGCTCAGATCCTGACCCGGGGAGGTCAGGGACGGGGCGGGGGGTGGCTTGCCGCTGAGATGTGACGGATGCAGCCGCCGGGCAGAGAGGGGAGCGGCAGAGCAAAGCAAGCTTGTAACACAGTCGAACAAGAAAACGCCAGCGGTCTCTCCGCTCAGTAAAACCTGACCCAGGACGAAGGTTCAACAGCTCCCCTCACTCGGCAAACGCATCAGGACACTGGTTCTGTAAAGAAATGCACGGCGAGCACTGGGTGGGCCCAGCTTTAATCAACGTGTGTCCCGCCGTGTGTCACAGGCTTGGCTTCTGCAAATGCAGCCATCCCTCCTTCCATGACGCCTTCACTGCGATCAGAAATGACTTCAGTGTCACCAGCAGAAAGGGGTGGGCCTAGGGGAGCCACTGGCTACCACCCTGATGGACAGAGCCCTGGACAAGAGAGAAGGAAATGGAGAGAGGATTTTTAAAAGAGCAGAACTGGGGAGAAGGCAAATAGGAAGGAAGATGGACCCAGGGGAGAGAGCACCAAGCTTCCTTTGAGAGCTGGGGAAAGGCCCCGCCCAGGTTACTACCCAGTCTCGGGGCCTAAAGCTACCCTCACGTGGCTCACCGACAGAGGGCCCAGGGGTCCACCTCATCAGAGATCACCCTCAGGGGGCCCCAGCAGCCGGGGGAGACCCTGCTGTGGCCCCAGGACCACTCCATCCAGAGGCACCAGGCTCCCAGCCCAAGAGAGTCTCCAAGGCCTATAGGAATGTCTTAGATCTAAAAACAAAGCCAAAGGAAGTGGCCCCAAATACAAAATGCAAGCATAAAACTGAAATTATTTAGTGTTTAATTGAATGTCTATAAGATGTAATATTATGTCAACTTCATTAATTGTCCAATTTAGTATTCATCAAAAAAGTCATTATGCTGGAAAGCCATTTAAGTTTTCTCATCCCCTGAGAATTCTTTGAATAATCATGTAATTTCCAAAAACCACTCACCACAAATAATTTTAAAACCAAAATTAGAAAATAATTTTACAGCAAAAAAAAAAAAAAAGATAAATCTATACCAGGGGTTATGGAGGCAGTTCACACCATACAGTACGCCTGGGATGTTTGATCAGATCTGGGAGAAGGCCTCCCATGTCCGAGGGCCCAGGACCTACAAATCCTTAGAAGAACCCTGCCTACCTTCTGGGGTCATAATCATTTTTCTGGGGTCTCTTGAGCAGCAGCTTCCACCGAGACAACAAAAGCCATCCCGAACCATGTTTGAGTGATTCAGAACCTCCTCTGGGAATAAACAGAGCTCACCTGGAGACATGTTTAATGACAACGGAAGTACAAGCTCAGACTCCTGCACTGTCTTCCGGGATTCCCAGTGAGCACAGAAGCCCGCCCAAGATGCCCCTTTTCTGAAGGGCGGGATTCACTTGACCAGAGACTTGACGAACACCTGCCACGGTGCTTAACACATAGACAGAGCTTAATAAATATTTAACAGACTGAAGTCCTCCTATGATCCCACGGTACTTTACAGACCTTCGCCTCGAGGCACCGTGTGACACAGAGCACTGCAGGGGGTTTTAATTCTTTTTGTATGATTGTCTCCTCCACTTCATTGTGAACTCCAGCAAGACAGGAACTATATGTCATTCACCACTGCCTATCTAGTACCCAACAAGGTGCATAGTAGGTGCTCAAAAAGTATTCACTGAGTAAATGAGAAGGAGGAAGGAAAGAAGGAAGGAAGGAAGGAAGGAAGGAAGGGTAGACTGATCTAAAAAACTAAAGCAAGGTTTTCTCCTAATGGAACAGCTCATGCTGATTCTAGATCTAATAATCATGTTAGCTGCCAGCTTTGAATGGTGACTGTATGCCACTGCATGTTAAATGCTTTGTCGGTACTGACTCATTTAACCCTCAACTGTCCATGAAGAAGGTAACAGCAAGATAATGAAACTGAGACTCAGAGACACTAGTCAGGTGCTAAGGTCGTACACCTAAGAAGTGAAGGCGGCATTTGAACTGGTAATAGTAACCTCCTCCCACAAGACAAGCTTTCCTTACCCCTAGTCTACACTAGTGCCTTACCCTCTGTGGGACACTCGAGATCGCACGGATATAAAGCAGGTCGGAATCCCTGCCCAGAAAGAACATACACCGAAAAGCTCCCCAGAGTGACCCTGTCCCGATGATTCTGATCACACCCTTCGGGTGGAGCAACTTGAGGCCCCGACACCGCCCTGGGCCCACGTGCTGTCATTGAGAGGGCCCTGGCCGAGAAGTCAGGAAGCTGGGATTCTGGACTCGACCCCTAAGTGGCCATATGTCCTCAGTCAAGTCCCCTGGCTTCGCCGGGTGGTTTCCGCAGCCTCTGACAGCGCCACCGTCCTTCCTCTCCATCCGAATGCCGACCTCACCCCCCGTTTCTACATCTCACGGGAAGCGCCACTTTCTACCCTGGTGATTATTCCATGTCTTGCAGCACAGGATGAGTGACCGCAGGAATGAAGCCTTAACCAGTGTCACAGCCAAAAGGGCTGTTATTCTACCCGCCGTGTGAGAGCCCAGCTCACCGCTCGCCTCCGTTAACAGTGAGCCGGTTAGGTTCCTTCACAGGTTAATTACACATTGTGTGGAGAGCATTTCCTTTCATCAGCGCTAAATTTGCTCCTTTTTAATTTTGTCAAGTGCTGCTTCTTTCTCCGATTAGGGGAAAGGGCAAGAGGGAGCCTGCAACCGGCTTGCGCTCCCCATTCATTACACGCATCGCCTCAAAGGGGCGCTCACCCCTTTCTTCTGCTCCTTTCAGAACGAAATAGTTCATCTTTCTCGGTGCGGAAGTCACCCCATCCCCCACATCCCTCTGCTCTGCCCTTCCAGGGACCTTTTCTATTTCTGCTGTGTCTTAGCCGAGATTAGGTGAGCCGCAAAGTGAATGAGGTAGCCAAGGTGAGGGGAGAGCACAGATCTACCAGATGGAATAATAATTCTTCCCCAATTGTGCTCAGTTCTTTCTTAACACCGACGAGTGTCTGGCTCACCTTTTGAGTTTCCCCTTCCCTTCAGAAAATCCAATAGCATATCCAAGATAACTAGTGGGTCCTTCTTACCCAAAAAAGGCGCTAGTAATTTAAGACTCAAACACAGTAGTTTAAATGTTTCTCTCCCGTGACACCCAGGACCTTGGTTTCTTTGTTCTTCATCGACACATAATGCCGCCTTTCATGAAAGAGGAAAGAAAGCTTCTTCCTTCGGGTGAAAACAGAATGCTGCTCCCAGGCCCTGGAGGCGTCCATGAACCCGGCGTAGAATCCCTGCATTTGGATCTAGAAGTGCCATTCAAGGCCCTCAAAGAGGACCCCTCCATCCGGCCTAGCAAGCTCACAAAGGTGGCTGAGTCATCGTCCCAAGTCTCACGTTCTCCATTTGACCATGGAACAAATATTTCTTGAGTCCTTACCATAAGCAGACCCCGACAGGCGTTGAAAATAACAGGAATAAATAAACGCGATCTAATCACAACAGCAAACAGTTTCTGAGAACTTGCCACGCCTTCATAACACTTCACATGTTCTCTCATGTCGTTTCCTCAAGAGCTCTAGGAGAACACTGTTATTTTCATGCTCACTTTTCATGGCAGGAAACGGGGGGCTCAGGAAGTTCACAGGCTCGGTTCTGGGTCCCCGAGGCAGCAGGTTGTGGGGCCAGCGGCCAAACCCCACGGGTGCGACACCGGATTGTCACTCCAATCACTCCTGCTCCCGCCCTTGCCTCTGAGAGCCCACGGAAGCCTTCCTTCAAAGCCCGGCAGGGAAGCTTCCCTCGCGCTCTGGGCTACGGATCCCTTCCCCCAGCTCTCTTCACTCTACCACGTCTCGATCCATCGGCGGCTTTTTGGCTGCGCCCAAGTCCCCCATGAACATCTGAGCCCCGCGTTCTACTCACGCTCAGGTGTCTGGGCTTCATGAGTGACGCCAAGACCCAAGACCACGCATTCCCAAACCCCACCTGAACCCGACTCACCACGCCATCCCCAAACCAGGTGCCGGAGCCCAGAGCCCCCACCCAAGGCACCTGAGAGAGGAGCAAGGTGCACACGTGACCGGATGACAGGGAGGGTGGCATCCAGGGGGCATTCGCTGAGAACCAGGCACCGTGCCAAGCACCTCGCACATCGTCCCTCATTTAGGACCCACGGCCACCCTCTGAAGTAGACACTGTGACCTTTTTTTTTAACAGAAGACTGAGACAAAGAAAAGTTCACTATTTTGCCCAAGATTGCCCAGGCGGGTAGCACCCAAACTCGTGTTGCCTAATTCCAACACTACGGGAGGGAAAATGTCTCGACAGCACCCGAAAAACCTCAGAGATACCATGGTGGTCTGTAGAGCCTCCTGGCTCGCTCACGTGGAACTGGCAGCAAATGGCTCTCTCTCCTGAGCCCAGGCCAGCCGTGTGCCTGGAGTCCAGCAACAGGACAAGGCATCTCTGCCCTTCCCCAGCAGCACTGCCTGCCTAATGCTCTGGCTGTTCCTTACCGACTCCTCCTGATCTAATGGGAGTTGAAATTTCCATTAATTAAGAATATAAATAAATAAATGGGTAGAAAAGGAAGCGAGGCAGTGGCGCGGTGCCCAGAAGGCTGTGCTGAGAGCAGCCAGTTGGCGCTTCGTTAGCATCTGTGCGCCCTCTGCAAACCTGCTGGCGCAGCCTTTCTTCGGAGACTCGCTCAGGGAGCTCCGGTCGGGGGAAGCGTTTGTTTCAGCCTCTGGTGGTTCTGTGCCTTTCTGTTTGGTCTTTCAGAGTCTTTCAAGGGCCAGCTTGCCCCAAACCCAGGGGTACCGCCTTAGCTCACTGACCCCCCTGCCCACAGTGTCGTCAAAAAGAAAGAGATCGATTCTGCAGGTCGCCCCAGGAGAGGCCCTCACACCATCACAGAGAAACATGGTGTGCTGGTGACTCAGCTGGTCCTTACCGTTTTCCCAGTCAAGTTCCCCCTCAGCTGGGTCTTCCTGATCCTTGGGTCAAATCTCTCCATCTTGGGTTCAAACAGCACTGCAGAAAGTGCACTTTCTCCAGCAGGCTGTGACAGACCAGGAGGGAGCAGAGAACAAAGGAGCTGCCGCCAGTGGGAAGTCTGTCCCACCAGCAAACACGTGTGGCTTACCTGCTGCACTGAACTTTCAGTCGACTACAAGAATGGGGACAGCAAGCCCTCTGACCTCCCTGGGCAGCCATTTGGGGGAGAAGACAGAACACAACAGCAGGCAGCATTTAACAAGAATGAAACCACACGCTGCGGACTTTGCATCATGGAGTCCAAGGGCTGAAGATGACGGGGATGAGAGAGGCAGGCAGGAGTTCCAGAACATCCATGGGGTAGGGCACAGAGCAGGGAGGAGTGGGGCCACAGGTGACAAAGCTGCCCTGCCAGCTCTACTTGGCTGCAGCGCAGGTGAAGTTCATGGAGATGAGGGCGCTCTCAGCACCTCCCGACAAGCTGGCCTTTGGTGCTTCTGCGCTTATGGAGGGTAACAATCCTGGGAGTTGAGACTTGAGCTGGGCCAAGAAAAAGTGGTGGGTGTTTTATCTGCTTCCTCATAAAAAATAAAATAAATAAGATGAGTAGCTAAGAGGGGTGAGTAGAGCTGGAATTGATGGAGAAGTGTTTTAGAAGCAGAGGCAGAGAACCCAGCCATTTGCCAAACTGTGTAACTCAAAATAATGAGCTATCTACTGAATGAGAGAAGACATTTGCAATCATATCTGATAAGGGGCTAATATCCAAAATATATAAAGAACACATATAACTCAATAGTAAATAGATAAATACCTAAACCCCCAAAAAAATTCCAATTGAAAAAGGGGAGGAGGATCTTAATAGACATTTTCCCGAAGAAGACATACAGACGGCCACACAAGTACAGCCACTCAGCATCACTAACGATCAGGGAGATGCAGATCAAAGCCACAATGAGACATCACTTCACACCTGTGAGAATGGCTACTATCAAAAAACAAGAAATAACCAAGTGTTGGCAAGGACATGAGGACAAGGGGACCCTTGTGCACTGTTGGTAGGAATGTAAATTGGTGCAGCCACCATGGAAAACAGTAGGCCGGTTACTCAAAAACTAAAAATAGACCTCCCATATGATCCAGCAATTCCACTTGGGGGTATCTATCCAAAGAAAACAAAAACACTAACTCAAAAAGACATATGCACCCTGTGTTTACTGCAGCATTATTTATAAGAGTCAAGACATGGAAATAGCCTAAGCGTCCACTGAAGAATGAATGGATAAAGAAAATGTGATTTTATATATAAATACACACACACACACGCATGCATACTGGAATATTATTTAGCCATAAAAAAGAATAAAAGCTTGCCACTTGCAACAACATGGATGGACCTCAAGGGCATTATGCTAAGTGAAATAGACTCAAAACAGAGAAAGACAAATACCATACAATCTCACTTACATGTGGAATCTAAAAAAAAAAAAAATACAAAACAAACCCCAAAACAAACGAGGAAACCAAGCTCACAGACGCAGACAGCAGAGCAGTTATTACATAAATCAGTCATGCAGTTTCAGGTGCAAACGGTGACGACAGTTAATAACACTGCCTTCATAGTTCACAGTTGCCAACAGAACAGTAAATCTTAGAAGTTCTCATCAGAAGAAAACGTGTGCAACTGCCGTGTGGTGACAAGTATTAACGAGACTTACCATGGTGATTATTTCACAATATATAAAAACACCGAATCATTGCACTGTACACAAATATAATCTCAGACGGCCATTATACATAATTTTTTAAAAAAGAATTTGACTTGGGGAAGAGGCCAAAATGTCAACCGTTTTGAACATGTGACGAAATAGGATCACAGATCAACGTGAAATAATAATCATCTACTTAATCAAAGTGACACTAGAAGAGCTTAAAGCAAATACAGGTTACAGTTATGAACGAAACCAAGCTCTGTTAATGCTGAGAAGACTAGGTTTCCTTAAGTAATCAAAGGCCTGACAGAGACTATGTGAAGCGCAGTAAATTATTTTAGTTAACACACAAAACTTTGCTTTCCAAGGAGATAACCCAAAAGGTTTAAAAAAATTCACCATCTCTTATCAAGAGCAGACAAATAGTCCAAGAAAACCTTGTCTTTTTAACAGAGAGAAACCAAATTCTAATTTTGCTCTGTGTGCTTTTGATATTAAAGCTTTAAAAAACTTAAATAGATCTATTCCAATCTTAGCCAGCTTGAGCACGTAGAATTCCTTTCCCAAGATTCCTTCTCCACAAACCTTCTACAAAGTTTTCTATATTCATTCTGGTTTTGTCTTACATTCTGCCTCCCTCTTTCTCATTCTGGACCAAAAATTTTAGTTTAGGACAAAAATCACTCTCTTTTACCCTTAATAAAAATATACCCACATATCTTATAACTCTTCTTACCAAAACCCTTATTTTTTCTAGTAGTTTAGCTGCATAAATTAAGTAGAATTCTTACCCCTTAAATCCTTAGTTCTTAGTAAAAACTAAGAAGTAAGCAATCGTAAAATGTCTGTTATACTAGCATTCTATGGATTGACAACTTTATAAATCCATTTCATAATTTATAGAAGTACAGTTCTTCCTCCGAGTTCATTTCTCAATGTGGCACAAAGCATGTTTACTAATAGACCCAAATACCCAAATAGCCAAAATTGATAAAACTTACATTCAATAATTAATGTGTCAGTATGGTATCTTATTTTGAGATGATCTAGATATGAAATGAATATTCAGTATAAGTTATCTCCATACAGCTTTAAGGCTTCGAGGTCCCAAAAGATTTTAGGAAATATTTTTCAACAGGCATACCGTACAGCATAATTATTTTTGAAAAGTTCATTTATAAATTTTTATCTTACATCTATTTACTTGTTTTTAACAATTATGTTCGGATTCCTCGTGAAAATTCATGAGACATTACACAATCTTCATCTTAAGTTATCTTTCTTGCTGATAAATTCTGTAACAGAGATCAAATGAGCTTATTTGACTTTTAATAAACCTAAGTCGAATAAAAATATTATATTTAATTCTAATAACTCCAAAGACACGCCTGTTTTAATTAAACCAACAATCTTAAACTAGCTTTTACAAACTGAAGATTATCCCACATCATGTGAGCCTGAAATACACTGGGGTTAGTTTCCCTATTTCTGAGAGTATGCTTGATTTATAGAAATACTTGATTTTCCTTAAGCCAATAAAATAGAGCTTTTTTACAAATTAATTTTGGAGGTAGGAAAAAAATCACACATTCACAACACACATACACAGACATTCAAAAACACAGACAGGTGCAAACAAATCTTACAGCTTTTGCTTTAAAATTGTAGCCAAGAGACGGGGTCATAATGCAAAACTTACTAGTTTATAACAGCTGGATTGCAGTTGTTTTTCTGGCAGGTGGAATAAGCTAAGGTTACCTTCTCAGGTGGCTTAAATGTTTTACTAATATTTGTAAAGAAGACTTATTAAGAGTTTCATTCGCCTAGTTCCCAAATAGCCTTGTTTTGGGGTTTTGGGAGTTTTTTTTTACCTTCTTGTAAGAATGAGCTGGGTTCCTGGAGACCACGTAGAATATTTACACACTCAAAGGCATGGAAAAAGAATGCAAGTTCCTCCTGGAAGTAATTTTGTTTCCTAAGGCCTGGATTTTTTTTACAATACCCACAAGCCTTTTGAGGAGAACAGGAGAGGTCTGGGGATTGGTAAAAAGGATAGGTGGGCCTTTCCTGTTCTCAAAACTCCATTTGTAAGGCAAGTTCTACAAGCTGCCCTCAATTTGTGTGTCTATTGTTTATAATTCCTCCAAGAATTGGGTTGCAACCTGAATGATATCAAGGTGTTGACCCCCCATCCACCTTTATTATTTTCATTCAGTTCCTTATATTAGAGAGAAGATCCTCAACTAAGAGGGAAATCAAAATATTCCTCTGTTCTAAATTTAGAGCATTTGTCTTTGGAATGGTTTTCTTTCCCTCTGGGCACACAGTTTGATACAGCGTAGAGGAGAAGGCCTAAAACAAACAAACAAAAAAGGTTTCTATCAAGCTCTGAATATCAGCTCTCAATTTGGCCAAATTATGACCATAGATTGACTTTTAAAAAGTCCTTTTAAATATCCTGTCAGGTTTCAGCCAGCCAAACAGTAAATATTCCTCTCAGTACTGAACGCCTCCATGAATGTAAGAGGCATCCCTAAGGGGGTGCAAAAGAAACCACCCTCCCAAGATCCAGAGCCACGCCCCAAAACAGCCGAAAGACAGACAATTTCCCTGAGAGCTGGTAACAGCAGGTAGGGCTCCAGCTGCCAATGCAGCTCAGCCCACATTTTCATTTGGCAATATCTAGCCTAAAACGGGGTACAACCCACACTTCTGTCTGGCCATATTTTGGGGGCCCCCCACCTGACGGGTTAGGCTGCCTGCACACACGAGAACCAACCACTGCATGCCCCAGGTGGGCAGAAAGCCAACCCAACTTCTTATTCAGGATGCAAAACAAGACTAACACGAAATCAACAGCTGTCACTGGGAGAGAAAGGACGCCAACCAACGGGTACTACAAAACCGGATTCCAGAAAGGAAGGGACAATATGAGGTTTTCCTGCCTTTTTCAACCGGGCAGTGCCGAGACCCCGGTGAGCTGACTCCGGAAGAATTCTCACTCCTCGCCAGCATCTGCCCATTCACGTAGGACCCGTGTGCAGGCCCCCAAACAAGTGGGGTTTAAAGTGGAGAGTGGAACCCTGGTATCTCCCAGCATTTGACAAGGTTTTCTATCAATTTCTGTTTCAGTTTCCCCTTGGCTGTTTCTGGTAGTGGTTTAGAAGATTCCTTTGAGTCCCCATCAACCCTGGGAAGGGCCAATAGGACCACCCTCCTTCAAGGATAGATGGTGGGGGGTGGGCATCCAAGTTTGTGTGGAAGGATGTGACAAAACCTTCCAGGACAATCTTTTTTCCAATGTCCCAGGTTGATTGCAAATGAGACACTGATTTCTGGGCCAGTGTTTTATGAGGGACCCCCTAGGAGGACGCAGTGGGGGGTGGGCCCAGGTGTTTTAGGTTTCTGGCCTTGAAGCTATTGCACTAACTTGGCATCTTCTGTTTAGAGCCCTGTGGTCTCCCAGAGTGGAGAGGCAATTCCCGTGGAGAACTAACAGCATGAGTCCCCAGGTGAAGGCAAGCAAAGGGGAGCTGCAGGAGTCATCTCAGTCTTAAGTGTTTTGTTTTGGGTGCCTCTGACCTAAAGTGCTCTAACAGCTTTCAAGGGCCCACCGATTTCGTCGTTGGCTTCCAAGACTCCCATTAGCAATAGATCTATTACTCCTTCCGCTAAAATATTTTTTTTATAGTGGCAGACCCCCTGATGGCTGTTAACAGTCTGGCTGTGCCTACTTAGATTGATAGTCAAAACAGTCTGAATTCCTTGTCTTAATTTATTTTCCCAAGCACTCCAGCAGTTTATGCTGCAGACTTACCTTGTGAACTCCCTAACGGCTGCCCCGACCCCCTCCATTGTGGATTTCCAATATACTGGGTTGGCCAAAAAGTCCATTATGTTTTCTCTGAACAATGGCTGTAGTAGCACTTAGTTGTCTATAACTTCATTCGAAACAATTTTGTTAGATTGTATTATCAGTAGACTGTCATATCAGTGTGCATTTTTTAAAAACTTACCAAAATTGCTGAATTTTTGCGCAGCCATTTTAATATTAAAGATGGAAGAAAATACACAACATTTTCAGCACATTATGCTTTATTATTTCATGAAAGGTAAAAATGCAACTAAAAAGCAAAAAAAAAAGATTTGTGCAGTGCATGGAGAAGGTACTGTGACTGATTGAATGTGCCAACAGCAGTTTGCAAAGTTTCTTGGTACTACTGACATTTTGGCCAAATAATTGTTTGCTGTGGGGCTGTCTTATGCATTGGAAGATGTTTAGCAGCTCCCCTGGCCTCTACCCACTAGAAGCCAACAGCAGGAGATAGCCAACATGCTCAAAATATCCAAATCAATAAAGTTATTAGTGAAAATGAAAAATGTGTCTTTTATTTTATGGAAAATACTAAACAGACTTTTTGGCCAACCCAATAGCTATCCTGGAACATTTCTGGACATTTTAATAAGCCCTGGAACCCTTCCAGGGCCTCAGAACCCTTCCTGGAAGAATACGTATCTTTTATTATTATTATTATTATTATTATTATTATTATTATTATTATTATTATTATTATTAATAGAGTTTATTTGGATCAGAGAGCTGCTTGCAAGAGAGTGGAGCTCCAATCCAAGAGTGACTTACCCAGGGACCTCTGTTAGGACGAGAGGAACAGTGGACTCCAAAGGTTGAGGGGGGTCCTCACCTGTGCATCTGGTGGTCTTGCGCCCACCCTTAGCTGTCAGCTGCGGATCCCATGCCTCGTTGACAGAAACTGTTAAAAATGATTGCGGAAAAAAGAGCTTAGGTGACAGAAACAAACTTTAATACTTCGTGAAGTGAACAGCCTCCTTTCTGAGAACAGCAAAATGGGATGTAAGGTAAGAAGCTTCTAGAAGCTGAAGAATACAGAACGAGGAAAATAGAAATAGAAAATGTCTCCTGGGCGGGGGCTACGTAGCCAGCCTGGGTCAGAGAGGCCCTGAGTTGGCTTGGGTTCCAGGGACTGGCTGACCGGACGTACCGGGTTTCTGGTGAGACAGCATTTACCAGGCCGAGATAGTTACTACATTTCGCTTTGCTACCTGGCATTCCCGGCAGGAGCCTTCTGTCTTGGGCCTAGAAACTTACTCCAACAGACCCCACCCTTATTCTTAAACCCGCCTCCCACCTTTTGCTTAACTTCCCTGTTTCTTTAGGAAAAGTGAGGATAAGGCAGTGGGCTGGCAGCCCTGTGGATTGGTCTCCTGCGCCCTTGGCGTTTGGAGGGAACAGACCCAGGGACGCCCCTTCTTCCAGCCTCAACCACCCTCTAACCTCCTGTCCAGTCGCAACCTTCGAAACCACCTTCTCCGCCACCCTGGGCGCCAAGGCGGTGTTTCAAGCTTAGCTCCTGACTGCTGACTAGCCGGGGCCCTCGGGTTCGTCGGAGGGATTCCAGCAGGGTGGAGGCCCCCGTCTACCTGGGTGTTCTGCGGGCCTCTCCCGGCTTCTTCTCCAACGGTGACGGTGCGGCCCGGAGGGCGTGGGCCACTTCTTCGGCCAGTTTGCCGAGGAGAAACGCCTGGAAGCCCAGTGCTACTTGAAAAAGCAAAACCACCACACCAGCATCTTCTCCCAGGACGCAGAGAAGCTGTTCCACCCCGAGCCTGAGCCAGGCCCTCCGCAGCGGTGCGCCCTGTGTTCTGCCCGCGCAGACTCAGTGCATTCCGGGCCGCGGCCTCTTGGCCCAGCCGGTGAAACTCACCAGGAGGCTGGAGACACCCGACTCGTCCCAGGCGGGCGGCCCCGGGGCCGGGCTCACGCACCACCTGGGGCCTCCAGGCGCCCGGGGGCCTTTGAGGAGCCTCTGCACCCCCTGGTGTCAGGGCTTCTGTCCGAACCTCTCCCTGCAGGCACTGGGCAGCTTTTTTTTTTTTTTTTAATTGATTTTAGAGACAGAAAGTAACCTTGATTTGTCATTCCGCTTATTTCAATGGTTGTTCCTTGTTGTGGCTGGGGTGCGAATCCGCAGCCTTGCGTAATGGAGGAGACGCTCCCTTCAATTCGGAGACCCAGCCCCTGGGCCGCTTTTAAACACCCTGGAGCCCTCTCCCATGCGGTGAACCAAATGGAAACAACAGAGCATTTTGCAAAAGTGGAAAAGGGTAAAAAATAAGATTTCCCGCAGTCAGCCTGCTTCACAGGCTGGCCTCCGCACACGAGGGCCACAGTCTGGTTACTATAAATGCTGTTGTCCTATTTTGGAGCCTCTGAGGTTAGGATTAAACTTCAGAGTCATTAATTTAATGGTTTGGGTGGCAATAAGGACAGGGACACATTTTGGACATTAGAAAGGGCACGTCCAGTATTTCTAGTTTTCTTTCCTGTGAAAGAGCAAAATCGTGTCCTGTTCCATTCCTTCTCCTTCTCAGTCCCTGCCTCACGGCCTCAGAATGGCCGGAGAGGCAGCCCACCAGCTTGTTTGTTTACAAGAGGAGGGAGTGGCTAGGTCTTAGCCAGGGAGAGTCACTTGTGTTGATCTGACTGCCTGCCTTTCTGTCCTTCCCTGGACTTAATTGCTCTGGAGAGTGGTTCTGATATCCAGCCAGGCTGAGGAAAAGCGCGCGCTAATGTGTGAAGTATATTCGCCATGCACCGCCCTACCCTCAGCAGTGGGCTTCTCCCTTGGCTGGGGTGGGAGTCCAGTTCCACTCATGATTTGCCTAGCTTTGGATGGATTGGTTTGGTTGATTAGGATTGGGGATGAATTAAGATCTTTATCTTTCAGCAAGCTGTCAGGATATTGCATGAAGCAACTCATCCCTTATGGTTAGAGTTGACTTAGGATTACAAAGCATCCATTGGAAATAAAACCAGACTGGTATATGGCAATGAGCATACACGTAAAGCAGGAGTATGTGGAAGGAGAAAACAGATTTAAATAAGAACTTAGTACTCTCTCCCTGCTCGATGGCTGGGAAAGGGTCCCCTTACTGGGTGCTGATAGGAATCCACCCTTTCTCCCCTCACCCTCTGTGAACTCTTCAACAGGAAGGGAGTGAAAGAGGAGACTTGAAAGAGAAAACGGAGGGGGGCTAACTTAGGAGACAGTATGGGAAGGGATGGAAAAGCCTCGTGGAAGGAACATTTGTATAAAGAAGCCCCCAAGTAGAGTTTGACATTGAGAGAGAAAAGAAAAGCAAAGAGCGAGCAAGGAGGACAAGCTGCTGACTACAAGTCTTCAGAATTTTCATAGATCGCTCCCACCCCCAAACACACAAAACCTGATGCAGCTTGGAACGTCGTTTTCATCATACAGAAGTGAGATGGGGCTACACCGCCTTCGCTACAGGACTTCTGTACCAACTCTCGGCGTCCCTCTAGTGCTTCCTGCCTGTAGACATCTTGAAGGTAGGGAAAAGCAGTGAGGAGCTAGCCTGCAGGTCGAGTTATGCAAATGTGGGTTTAAGTTGGGATCTAGGGAGAAAGCGTTTTTTGGCATTTGTCATCAAATCCCTTTGCTTTTCTCTTTTTAAGTCACTTGTTAGGTATCATGCATTTACACACATATTATCTCACTTCATCCTCAACACAGCCCAAAGAAAGCAGGATTGCCATTCACACTTTAAAGATAAGGGAAGTGAAGCTTAAAGAGGAGGCATGACTAATCCAAGGAGGGAGGGCCAAGATCAAACCCAGATCTTTTTTTACCCAGAATAGTTCTCTTTCTACTGTACCCCAGCTGCCTTTGGATTTAAGCTTTAGGTTTTGATACAATAGAACTAGAATGTTAGTTTTTTTCCTATTTCGCACCAGAATATGAAAGAGCCATCACATTTGGGGGTGGGAGGTTGTTAAAAGCCATAATGGATTCAGGAGACAAATGTATCAGAGGACATTCCTTTCTAAGACCTAGAAAACTTCAAGATGGCCAACATTCTCACTTCCTGGTGATAAATCACTGAACAGTGTTTTTCAAGCCATATTCTGTGACCCATTCCTGGGTCATGGCATCAATTTAATGAGTCACAACCAGTGTTTTTTTTTTTAATTAAAAACATATAGAATAGTATAGAATAGGGAAAGATAGGCTAGAACAGGATGGAACAGAATAGATATCAAAGTATGTGTCGGAGTGCTTCGTGGACATGAGGAGTAAAACTTGTATTTTTGGTTTGCGTATCTCTGTAAGCAAACATGCATGCACTAACTTTTGATACAAAATGAGCCTCTTCCTTTTTTTTCATTTTAAGTTTGAGAAACCCTGGCCTAGAGAAATTCTTGCAATTGTGAACAAGAAGACATGCAGGGATATTCAATGCAGTATGATTTGTAGTCAGGAAAAATTGCAAATATCTTGAAAGTTCATCAACAGGAGAATAGATAAGTTAATTGGGGTAAACACACATACAATGAAGAAAATAAACTAAACCGATGTATTTTCACATGGATTCATCTCAAAACCAAAATATTGCACAAATAAAAGCTGCAGAATGATACATTTATATGCCAAAGTTTATACAAAGTTTGAAAGCAGGCAAAACAATATTTTGTGTTGTTATAAACACACACATATTATGTAGAGTAATGGTATAAAATCCTATAAAGGAATGATAAATTCCCAATTCAGGAAGGTTGTTAACTCTGGGAATGGGGTCAGGGCAGGTAATGGGGTCAGGGAGGATGGCCTAAGAACCTTCAGCTAAATCCCTAATGTTTTAACAAAAAAAATGGAAGTATGTATAAGGGAAATGCTAAGATTTGATAAGGCTAGGAGGATATATGAGTGTTAATAATCTACCCCGTATACTTTTCTGTGTATTTGAAAGTTTTTATAATCTTTAAAAATTTTTATAATCCTTAAATATTATAAAGCTGACAAAATCTGTGATTTTTAGTCCGTGAGATCATCACAGGGTCTGGCATTGGTTCATCAATTACCCAAATGTTGGCACACTCTCTCACTCCTAAGCAAGCAGACATCGTCAAGTTTTCCATGGTCACAGGAATGCAAAAGAAAACTCCCTACCTTGAGTCGTGAACCTCACAAATTTATTGGTACCTGCCACAGAAGCAGGGTTAGAACTCGGCTCCACATATCGGAAAGGGCCCCACACTCACCCTGAGTGCCACCAGGTTCCACCCAGCGACCCATGAGCGGAAGATGGATGCGTCGCTTTGCTCCACCTAATGAACATTTCAATCTTCTAATAAACATCCTAATAAAGAAAAATGGAGCTTTAACTCACTTTTATTATCCCAACTGACATGTCGCAAGGTCTTAATTGGGCTGAAAACAGCTTCTAATAATAATACCCTCCTTAATTGATTCATTAAAGGGGCCCCCACTGAGACAGAAGTGCTAGTTTCAGGAAGAGGCATGAAGGAGAGCCCTGGGCCCCCACTGAGCGGCTATGATCCCTCTGCCATCGACTCCCCGGGCCATGGAAGACGACGTTAAGAGGGCCCAATGCCTGGAAATCGTTCTTCTGGCCCCAACTCGGGCAGGACGCTGAAACACGATCTCTACACATCCTTAGCGGGTAGCGAGAGAAAGATGGAATCTCCAGGAGTTCTCCCTCAGTATGAGATGAATTTGCAAATAAACAACAAAGCAAGGAGATGCATCGATAGCAAGAGACAAAAGCTTTTTAGAAGATTGAACAACAATTACCACATCCCAGCGTGGTTGGGCAAGGAGAGGAGGGGACCTGTGCAGCAGTGGGAAGAAATGAACATCGCCTGTTTGCAGGGAAGGATGGTTTTGGGCATGTTACACAGATAACACAGTGTAGTCATTCAAGGCATGGCATTTGAAGTCAGGTAGAGCTGGAAGTCTGGCCTGTTCTTCGCTTACCAGCGTGTCACCCTGGGCAGGTGAATCCATCGAAACCCGTTTCCTTGGCTATAAAACAGGAATAATAAATGAAATCTACTGCAGCAGCCAGAATAAGTCAGGTCTTATCATTCTTTTTGTCAAACCCAACGGTGGCTCCTACACTCTGCCCCTCCGTTGCCTCTCTAAGGTCATTTCCTACTTCGATGCCCCAGTTCACTCCACGCCACCTCCTTTCCCTGCCACTCCTCCGATGCCTGGAAAGCTGTCACCTCCGACCTTCGCTGGTGCCCGATCCTCCAGCGCTCTACACTCACTTCCACCTCAGTCAAGTCTTTGATCCGACATCACCTCCTCTGTGACCACCTTGTTTCAAATTGCAAACTGTCCCTCTGCTTACTCCAGACACCCCTTTCCCGCTCCCCTTTTCCTTCCATAGCCTGTATCACCTTGTAGCATACTGTTAACTCATTTATTATGTCTATTGTTTATTCTCCCCTGCTGGTTTGTTCACTGATCTATCCCAAATGCCTAGAATGATGAAGAGCATATAGCAGGTGCTTAATTTTTGTTACATGAAATCTCCTAAGATTGTTCTGATGACTAAATTAGATAGTGCATGCAAAGCACCAAGCTCAGTGCAGGCATACAGCGCACTGAGGACAGATGATCTATCGATTTCACAGTAGTGACTCTCAGTGTCGTTATTATCAGTATTTTCCATTCAACAGGAGGATATTATTAACTACTCAAGTCATGGTTTTTCTAGTCACTGGTCCTGGAGAAGAAAGATCTAGATTTAAATCACCAGAGTTTTCTGACAATGTATGACATCCTGTTATGGATAGAGACCACTGGCCAATGATTAAAGGTATGGGTCCCCCGCAGACCCCACCCCTACCCCACCTACTCTGCCAACACACACAGGGCTGGGGGCAGCTGCTAGGTAGGAAGGTATGTATATCAAGGGACATGTAGAAGCTGCTGCCCTTCCTTGTTCCTTGAGGACTATACTGCATGTCAATGCCAACTCAACAGCACCTGCCTCACAACAAGAGGCACGAAAGTGTTTTCTTTTACATGTAACAATGGCTAAGTGAGGGGACAGGGAGAGCAATCGTCTGGCTTGCCTGATGGAGTCCCCAGAATTGAAGCTTCCCTCACACTCTCCAAGACATTTGTGTTCCCCTTCAGGAAAAGATGAAAGCAGCAACCATCTGCTCACCTCAGACCTTCCCAGGCACTAATGAGATGCCTTCTTCACAGAACACTTAGGAACTCCTGTGATAAAGCACTGTCCTGGGGAAATAATGAGTGGAACAGACCCATTAGCTCGGAGTTCGCCTGCATCTTCTGTTCCCCGAACGTGAAGGAAGACAGGAGCAGCCAAAGCAATGAGCCATCCGCAGACAGAGCCACAGCCTGCTCTCACTTCTCGGCTGAGAAACCGTGTGAAGGGCAAGGCACCACATGCAGGTTTCTGCGTGTTTTCTTCCCCATAGTGCCCAGCTCCTTGGCACACTGCAGATGGCCCCTGTGCAAAGAAACACGGCCCGGTGTGTGCGAGAACGTGGATGGAGCCACCCACATGGCCATCCACAGGGGCTTCAGGAAGCAGGAAAGGGCAGTGGTTCAAAGGCACAGCACCTGAGCAAGAAAGCACTGTATTCAAATCCTGGATCTACCGATTAGCATCTGTGTGATCTCAGGTCTGTTTCCCTCTGTGAGACTCAGTTCCCACATCTGTTAAAGGTGATGATGATAACACCTAACTCATAAACTGTGTGGAGGATCAACAAAATCAATTAGTGTTGGATCTGAGTCTTGTTACAAATGGGTTTTTAGTTACCATGTGCAAAGTATTCTTAAGAGAGAAGAAATGATAAGATGTCCAGAATTAAATAAAAAAAAAGAAGTCACAGGCTCGTCATGGCAGCCTGTAGTCTTAACTATAGAAGCTAAGTCCAGGCAAGAACATGCAAATCACTAAAAGGAAGACTTCAAGGTCAAAGGCCTTTATGGTACATCAAGGAATACAAAGCAACACGCTGGAATTCCCAAGCCTTGAGCTGTCCATGAAAAATAGCTTGTATGGCTTCCAGGACACTGGGTTTAATTCAGAAACGATTTGATGAGTATTTACCACATCATAGAGAGAGGAGATCTGGAAAAGTAGAGAAGTTATCTGTGGTGTGGGGAAAACTAGCATTGAGTCTGGAGCCTAGCATGTGCTGAATAAATACTATTCATTTTTTGGACGGTAGAGAGTCTAAAAAAACAAAAACAATAAAAAACCTTGAATGTCACTGTATTCAATCAGTAGCTTATTCAACAGATATTTATTAATTAGCTACTAGGTCAGTCAACAAATACTCGTTGCTTCCAGGCCCTCGTCTGGCTGTTAAAGGTACAGCAGTGAGCCGGGCAGACGACACAGCCTGTCCCCTCTGAGCTTGCAGTCTAGTGGACAATAGAAGCCAACAGACGGGGTTCCGGCAGAAGGAAGGCTCGCTCGCGTGTGATTGGTAGGGTATGTGAATGCCTCACACGAGACGGACAGCAACTTAAACGTTGCACCTCAAATGTCACATGGTGTGCTGGAGTGTGCTACTATTATGTTACAGAATGACCTGCTTATGATTTTATAATAAAAGATTTTGTAACAAAGAAGGAGCATGGGTTGTGCCAGACCCTGTATAATAGGAACTTACTGTGTGTGGGGGGTGGTGTTCTGAGTGCTTTGCCTGTAATAACTTAATGCTCACGACCACCCTATGAAGCATATCAATATTAGCTGCATATGACGTAAGAAGCAACTGAGGCACAAATCAGTTAAGTAAACTGCCCAAGGTCACAAAGCCACTGAGCCTCAAAGCCAGGGTTTGAACCTGATTAGACTGACTCCCGAGTCCACTCTCTCAAGCATTCCATATGTTGCCTTCCTACAGCTGCTTGACAGTGAACTCTTTACAGGCAGAAACACATCTCGCTCATTTCTGTATCGCCCAGCAAAGCACCTGGCTCGTGAGCATGCTCAAAACATGCTCACTGCAGGGACAGAAGACGGATTTTCTCTGAGGCACTGGAGCCACTCTTTTTGTCAGTCCCACGACACCACTCCATGAACCCTAAATACGGAATGACTCTGAACTGTGCTCCCTATGCATTGAGAATATTATTGATTTCTGTCCGTAGGCACTTACATGTGAGGCTGTTTTTCCAAAAAGGTTGATGAATTTCCCCTGAACCACTGACATGCATTTAGGAGAAATCTGGTAGGAACTGAATTATATTTTTAAAATCCAGAATACGTGGTGCCAAGGAGACAAAAGAGCCAACATTTCTGCTATTTTATTTTAGAAACCAATAAAACACCCTAACCACACTCCACATATCTCACTCAGGACTGGAGTTCTCCCACTTAAACACTGCTAACTCTTCGCTCTTCTCAGGACTATTTATGCACAAATTACTTGAAGTCTAGATGGGCCACAACCAAAGAAGATGACAATTACTACATTGAGGGAGATGGAGGCAGAAGGAAGAGGAGCTCCCTAGGGAATAGGATCACCAATTGGCTACCACTAGCTAATCTGCATTGAATATGGCCAGTGCTTGATTCGTACTCATTATAATAATTATTCTTATGCTACAGTAATTGTAGTAATACATTAAATATGTTTATATTGTATATCAATCATATTATAAACATAGTACATATTGAAAGTACCATTTATTCAGGAATCCGACCAGTTTCTGATTTTTTTTCACATTATCTCACTTAATCCCTTTCACTACCATAAGCAGTAGTACTACCATCTCTATTTGTTAAGAAACAAACTAAGCTCCTTTCACAAAGAAACCCCAAAATCCAGTGGTTTGAACAAGATAGTTTCCCCCTATTGAGTAACAATTTAGAAGTATCATGTACAGTCTAAGCTGCTATAACAAAAATACAAACACACATGTACCTTAAGATCAAAGTTTCTCTTCCGCATAAGAGTCCAGGATTGGGAAGGCAACCTGCAGTCACAATATGTGGTTTCCGTTTTCCAAATCGAAGTGGCGCTGCAGCGGTTGCCATCACATGCCAGCCAGGGGAGGCACACCTGCTTCTTTTAAGGACACAATACAGCACTTGATTCCCATTGGTCAGAACTTGGGTACAGAGTTGTGTGAGGAATAAATTTAAAAACCCTTACCAAACATTCAAAGAATATTTAATGCTTGTTCTTTCCAAACTCCTCAAATACTAATTGAAGAGATGGGAACACTTGCAAACTCATTTTATGAGGCCAGCATTACCCTGATACCCAAACTAGACAAGAACACCACACATCTCACACACACACACACACACACACACACACACACACTCTAGAGGCCAATATCCCTGATGAACAACATAGGTACAAAAATCCTCAACAAAACATGAGCAAACTGAATGAAGCAATGCATGTAAAGGCTCATCCACCATCATCAAGTGGGACTTATTCCAGGGATGCAAAGATGGTTCAATATCCACAAATCTATCACTGTGATACACCATATTAACAAAATGAAGGATAAAAATCATTCGATCATCTTAATAGATGCAGTAAAAGCATGTCGCAAAATTCAACATCCATTTATTTTTTAATATCTTTTATTGCTTATGCTACTACAGTTCTCCCAATTTTTTCCCTTTGTCCCCCTCCACCCAGTAACCCCCATTCCCTCTGGCAATCTCTCCCCCAGTCATGCATATAAGTTCTTTGGCTACTCCATTTCCTATGCTATTCTTTTTTTTTTTAAAGGTATTTATTTTTAGAGAGAGGAGAAGGAAAGGAGAAAGACAGGGATAGAAACATCATCATGTGCCCCCCAACTGGGAACCTGGCCTGCAACCTAGGCATGTGCCCTAGACTGGGAATTGAACCGGCAACCCTCTGATTCACAGGCCCGCGCCCAATCCACTGAGCTAAGCCAGCCAGGGCCCTATACTATTCTTAACATCCCCCGGTCTATTTTGTATCTACCAATTTGTATTTCTCAATCCCTGCACCTTTTCCCCCATTGTCCCTCTTCCCCCTCCCAACTGATAACCCTCCAAATGATCTCCCTATCTATGGTTCCGTTTCTGTCCTGCTTGTTTGCTCAGTTTGTTTTTTTAGATTCAATTGTTGATAGTTGTGAGTTTATTGCCATTTTAGTGTTCATAGTTTTAATCTTCTTTTTTTAAAAAAATAAGTCCTTTTAACATTTCACGTAATAATGGCTTGGTGATGATGAACTCCTTTAGCTTCACTTTGTCTGGGAAACTCTTTATCTGCCCTTCCATTCTAAATGATAGCTTTGCTGGATAGAGTAATCTAAGTTGTAGGTCCTTGCTTTTCATCACTTTGAATATTTTTTGCTAGTCCCTTCTAGCCTGCAAAGTTTCTTTAGAGAAATCAGCTGACAGTCTTTTGGGAACTCCTTTGTAGGTAACTATCTGATTTTCTCTTGCTGCTTTTATTATTCTCTCATCTTTAACCTTTGGCATTTTAATTATGTTGTTTCTTGCAGAGGGCCTCTTTGAGTCCACCTTGTTTGGGACTCTTTGTGCTTCCTGGACTTGCATGTCTATTTCCTTCACCAAATTAGGGAAGTATTCTTTCATTATTTTTTCAATAAGTTCAATGTCTTGCTCTTTCTCTTCTCCCTCCAGCACCCTTATGATTCAAATATTGGTATGTTTGAAGCTATCTCAGAGGCTCCTTAGCCTATCCTTGGTTTTTGTTTTTGTTTTGTTTTTTATTCTTTTTTCTTCTTGCTGTTCTGATTGAATGTTTTTTTTTCTTCTTTATGTTCCAAATCATTGATTTGATTCTCAGCTTCATCCACTCCACTGTGGATTCCCTGTAATTTTTTCTTTATTTTACTTAGTGTAACCTTCATTTCTGCCTGGGTCTTTTTTATGCTGTTGAAGTGCCCAGTGAGTTCCCTGAGCATCCTAATAACCAGTGTTTTGAACTCTGCATCTGATAGATTGCTTATCTCCATTTTGTTTAGTTCTTTTTCTGGAGTTTTGTTCTGGTCTTTCATTTGGACTGTGTTTATTTGTCTCCTCATTTTGGCAGCCTCCCTGTGTTTGTGTCTATGTATTAGGTAGAGCTGCTTTGACTCCCTGTCTTAGTAGCATGGCCCATTGTAGAAAAGCGCATAAATAAGTTGGATGGGTGAAGACTTAGGTAATTGCCAGGGTGAAACAACCCCTGTGAACCAGGTTGATGGAGACTCCAACATGGTGTCATTGCTCTGTGGCTCTGTGTCGGGGAGGGCTCAGAAAGTGGGCAATGTCTGGCCTCTGGAGTTTTTTCCAGGAGGAAGCTGTCCCCCAGCATTAGCCCTAATGGCAGACACTTCAGTTTCTCCCCATATGTTACTGGTTCCCTTCCAGCTGCTGCCCCAGTACTGAAGCCCAGAGGGAAAGACTCTGCATAAGTCCTAAGTCAATTGCAGGCCATTTAAGAGGAGACTCCTCAGAATCCCAGTTTCTTCTATTGCTCCAACCCCCACTGATTTTTACAGTCAGAAGTTATGGGGACTTACCTTCCTGGTGTTGGAACCCAAGGCTGAGTGGTCTGGGGTGGGGCTGGGATTCCTCACTCCTGAGGTATCCCTCCCAATTTTTACCTATCACATGTGGAGGTGGACCACCTGTTCTGCATCTCCATGTCTCCACACATCTCTGCGAGTCTCCACACCTCTCTGCACATCTCTGCACCTCCGCTCCTCCTACCTGTCTGGATGAATGTGACTTCTTCAATTCCTTGGTTGTCGGACTTCCATACAGCTCCATTTTCTGACTATTCTGAGTAATATTTGTCTTGTAGTCCAGTTGTAATTTTTGCTGTGGTTGTGTATGGAGATGAGCTGTGTTTGCCTACACCTCCATCTTTCAACATCCATTTATGATTTAAAAAAAACTCTTAACCAAGTAGGTATAAATAGAACACACCTCAAATAATAGCAGCCACATATGACAAACCACAGCTAACATCAGACTCAACGGTGAAAGATGGAAGGCTTTTTCTTTAAGATCAAGAAAAAGACAAGGATACCTACCTTTTATTCAACATAGTACTGGAAGTCCCAGCCAGAGCAATTAGACATAAAAAGAAATAAACTTTATCTAGATTGGAAAGGAAGAAGTAAAACTGTCACTATTTGTGGACAACATGATTTTATATGTAGAAAACGCTTAACATTCCACACACAAAAAATATCCCCTGTTGGAACTAATAGGCAAATTCAGCAAAGTTACAACATAGAAAATCAATAAATACACGTTGTGTTTTTACACCCTAACAACAAACTAGCAGAAAAAGAAAAAAAAATCTCATTTACAATTGCATCAAAAGGAATAGAACCCCTAAGAATAAATTTAGGCAAGGGGGTGGTGAAAAACCTCTATACTGAAAGCTATAAGACATTGATGAAAGAAATTCCAGAAGACAAAGAAATGGAAAGATATTCCATACTACCCAAAGCAATCTACAGGTTCAGTGCAATTCCTGTCAAACTTTCAGTGGCATTTTTCATAGAAACAGAACAAATAATCCTGAACTTTATATGGGACCACAAAAGATTTGAATAATCAAAGCAATCTTGAGAAAGAAGTAAAAGTTGGATGCATCATGCTTCCTGATTTCAATCTATATTGCAAAGTAATCAAAACAACGTGTATTGGCATAAAAACAGACACACAGATTAATGGAACCAAATAGAGAGCCCAGAAATAAACACATAAATACATGGTCATTCATTTACAACAAAGGAGACAAGAACAGGGAAAGGACAGTCTCCTGAATAAATGGTGTTGGAAAAACAGGACAACCACATGCAAAAGAAAGAAACTAAACCATGATTTTATACCATACACAAAAATTAACTCAAAATTAACCTGAATATAAGAGCAGAAACCATAAGACTCCTAGAAGAAAATACAGGAGTTATGCTCCCTGATATCAATTTTGGCAATGAATTTTTGGGCTTGACTCTAAAGGCGGGGAAACAAAAGGAAAAATAAGCAAACAGGACCCCATCAAACTAAAAAGCTTCTGCACAGTGAGAGAAACCAATAGCAAAGTAAAAAGGCAAACTGCTGGATAGAAAAAGATATCTGCCAATCATATATTTAATCAGAGGGTAATAGCTGAAATATATAAAGAATTCATATATAAATAGCTAAAATGTGTAAAAAACATACAATCTGATTAAAAAATGGGCAGAGGACCTGCGTAGACATTTTTACAAAAGACATACTGATGGCCAATAGGCACATGAAAAGATGATCGACATCCCTAATCATCAGGGAAATGCACGTCAAAATCACAGTGAAATATCACCTCGCACCGTCAGAATGGCCAATACCAAAAAGACAATGAATAGCAAGTGTTGGTGAGGCTGCGGAGACAAGGAAACACTGGTGCACTTTCTGTGGAACTATGAATTGGTGTCGTTACTATGGATACAGTATGAAGGGTCCTCAAAAAATTAAAAACAGAACTACCTTATGACCCAGAAATTCCACTTCTGGGTATTTATCCAAGATGCTAATTCAAAATATGTATACACATACATCCTCGTGTTTATTGCAACATTATTTACAATAGCCAAGATATGGAAACAACCTAAGGGTCCATCAGTGCATGTCTGGATAGATATTTAGTGCATATACATGATGAAATACTACTCGGCCATAAAAAAGAATGAAATCTTACCATTTGCAACAACACGGATGGACCTGGAGGTTATCACGTGAAATGAGTCAGACAGAGAAAGACAGACACTGTATGAGGACTTATATGTAGAATCTTTAAAGGAAAACCAAAACAAACCAACAAAAACCAGAGTCATAGGTACAGAGAACAGACTGGTGATTGCCAGCGAGGAGGGGATTTGGGGGTCGATGAAATGAGTGAAGGGGATCAATAAGTTCAAACTTCTAGTTATAAAATCGATAAGTCATAGGGATATGATATACGGCATGGGGACTATAGTCAATAATATTAACTTTGTATGGTGGCAGATGGTAACTAAAATCACCGTGGTGATCATTTTGCAACGTATACAAATGTCCCAGCATGATGCTGTATTCCTGAAATTAATATAATATAGTGTGTGAATAAAAAAGAAAAAAACAGATGCCTTGAGTAAGGTATTTAATAAATGTCCATTTCTGTCCCTTCTCTTTTGATATTGATGTCTTAAAAATGAACTCCAGTGTTATCATCTGAATTATGATTCAGCAAAAATTCACTCCTTACCCTTCCTACTGAGGACGAGTATACTTCCCTGTTCCACTGATGTTGGACTTGGCCGTGTAATTTACTTTGTCCAGAGGAATGTTAATGGCTATGACGCAAGCAGAAGCTTTAAATGTGCTGGGCTGGTACTTCAGGGATACGCTATAAAAAGAGCTTATCCCCAAGTAGCTGCTGGCCCTCTGCTGCCTGAGCTGAAAGAAAACATGTGGAAAAGACCTAAGCTTAAAACACAGCCTGGACCTGGCCAGGTGACTCAGTTGGTTGGAGTGTCATCCTGTCCAACAAAAGGGTTGCGGGTTTGATCGCTGGTGAGGGGGCATGTAAGAGGCAACCATTACCTCTCTCTCTCTCTGTGTCTCAAGTCAATAAACATATCCTCAAGTGAGGCTTTAAAAAAATTTTTTTTTCAACCACAGCCTGGATTCAACCCCCATCAACATGCATCCTAAAACTAAACCAATCGCTGAGCTCAGCCCAGATCAGTGGGATGCCAGGAGACCTGGGAATGCGCGCCGAGTGCTCGTTGTCGGAAGTCACGAGCTGGGAGGCAGTCTGGTCTAGCTGGCCCACACAGAAGTTGGTGTCAGAAGCGGAATGTTGCCATACTGAACACCTGAAATATGTGACTACGGTTTGGTGATTAGGCAGCAGATGAGGAGGAAACTATTATAGAAAGCTAGAAATGCTACCATGTATTCAGTGATGAAGCACCTGACAAAAATCATCTGTGAGCTTGGGCAAGAAAACAGGAAGGGGATGAAGAAGTAGCAACTTCCAGTTATAAAATAAGTCACGGGGATGTAATGTGCAAAGGAACTAGAATCAATAATGTTGTATAACCATGCTGGTGACAGGTGGTTACCAGTCTTCATGTGGTGATCACTTTGTTAGTGATATAAACGTCAAATCACTATGTCGTACACCTAAAATGAATATCATATCAGGTAGAAACTATAATTAAAAATAAATTTTAAAAGTATGTTTTAATTGTAACATTTTGGTTTTAAAAAACTCATCTGTTATAACCTGCCGGACAGAAAATATGCCTAATGACTTTGAAGCATGGGGCAAGAGAGTGCCCAGGCAGAAATGTGGTTGTATAATTTGGTTGTCACTAGAGCTGAGTTTGGAGAGGAGCTGACCAATTTGCCAGCAAAGCTGAGAGAGAATAGAGAAAGCCCAGAAAGGAGCCAGAGTTGCAGGTTTGAAAAGGGAAACTATTTTTCACCTTCTCAAATGATCAGCCTCAGGACAAAGGCTAAGTCAAGGGCGTGGGTGAGAGAACTGACGTGACGTCCATCGGTTCTTTTCAGCCGAACAAAAAGCTCCCAGAAAGATAGAAGATTTGATCCCACAAAGGCCTACTCAAGCCAAGGGAGCCAAAATTAAGTCTCAGGAGAGAGACATGTCTCAAAATGAATTATAGATGTCACTCACATGGAGTCAGCGAAACTCAAACACAGGAAATTCACAAAACTTTTGAGACAACTGTATTGGTAAAATGTCATCAATCTGAGACTGTTTGTGATGTAAAAAGATCTCTGGCCCCAAAATATCTATATGCAGAACGGGCTAGAAAATCTGCTTATCCAGAGGGGAAGGCTTACTCTCTAAAGTTCTCTTCAGAAGTGGCCACGTGGGGTCGATGCTGGAAAAGGAAGGATCTCTTGAAATCTGGAGCCAAACACCATGGGGAGTAGTGAACTAGCAAGTCACTCCCAGGGAGCAGAGCTGGGGCCTGATCTAGGGGCCAGTGAGCCATGGTCCACAGGCCAAACTCTTCCCACCCCCAAATCCAATAAATAAAGTCTTACTGGATCACAACCACACCTATACATACCTATTGTCTAGGCTGTTTTTGCTACCACATAAATTTCAGAAGTTGCAACACATGGCCTGCAAAGCCTAAAATATGTACCATCTGGTCCTTTACAGTTGCCAACCGCTGGCCTAGGATAAAATACTCCACACGCCGGCGCAGTAAGGAAATCTGGCTACGCCCGCACAGCGGGATTTCAGAACTGCTGTGCATCGGTGACGGCAAGGCACACCACCCGTCCTTCTCTTTTTCAAACGGCAGTATTTGTTGCGCTTATTCTACCCTGGTTCACATTGTATGTTGAGTGGTTAGAAAACAAATAACTTGCCTCTTTATTTCATACATGTCTCAGCCAATAGGAGCCATAGCAGGACTTGGTATCATTTCAAGATCTTCGGCTTCAAGGTTTTAGATTGGGTGAGACATTAAGGATATTGGGATGGGCGTAAGTATATTCTCAATGCAGGAGAACATTGAATAAGAGGCCAGATGGTGGAGGCTTGTATTATTATTCACTCTTCTTCGCTTCTCATTGGGGTTAGGATATCCTTATTCATTGGATCGGCTTGGCCATGTAACTTGCTCTGGCCAATGGAATGTCACCAGGCACAGTGGAAACAGGGACTTTCAATGGGCTTACGTGGTTCATTGTAGATCTTGTATTCCAGTGATCTGCTCGGAGAAAAGCACCTCTTCTATCTGGTCCTCAGAATAAATACACATGGAACAGGTATGGACCTAAGACCCAGGCTTAAGCCAAATCCTGCCAATCTGAAGCCTGAAGCAGAACCACCCAGGCGAGGCCAGGCTAGAACAGCTAACTGTGGTAGTCTGAGGACCCACAACCGATAGCATAAATACCTGTTGTGCCACTAATTTCTTTTAAAGATTTTATTTATTTATTTTTAGAGAGAGGGAAAGGGAGGGAGAAAGAGAGGGAGAGAAATAGCAATGTATGGTTGCCTCTCACGTGGCCCTCACTGGGACCTGGCCCGCAACCCAGGCATGTGCCCTGACTGGGAATCGAACCGGGACTCTTTGGTTCCCAGCCCACACTCAATCCACTGAGCTACACCAGCCAGGCTGCCACTAAATTTTGAGGTGGCTTGTTACACAACATCATTGTAGCAATTACTGATTGATACACAGAGTTTCTACAAAGTGATGCGGTGGCTGGAATCTAGTATATTGCACTTGAGTTCTAAAATCAAAAGACCTCAGCTCAAGCCCCAGCTCTGTCACTTAACTGCTATTTAGTTGAAGTCACTGTACCTTTCTGAGTCTCTGGGATTTTTTTTTTAATCACAAAATGAGGATAATAAACTAAATCAGAGGGTCACTATAAGATTAAATAAGATGATATATTTAAGTGCATTTTGTAAATACAGTAAAGGGTACAATACAAGATATTTCCATTATTAACTTCGGTTCCCATAAATCAGCCCTGATTTTTTTTTAATTGACGGTGGAGAAGCAGCTATGCCCTTTCTGTCCTCTGACCCCAAAAGTGACCATGCTGAGTCTGAAAAGATAAATCTCTGTAAGCTCTTAGTATTGTGGCATTTTATTAATTCTTTCTTGATTTTATTTATCTGATTTCTGGATTTTTCTCTAATGCACATGTATAATTTCATAATAAAAGCCAAAACAATACAAAGGTTATTCCTTTAAGAGTTGATGATGCTACCTCAGCTTGACACTTCCGAGCACTTCTCCCACCCTGCCCCCCCCCGCCATGTGGGGGGACGGTGAGGACACACAGTGTCACTGGTGGTGGCAATGACCCAAGGATTAGACTGAGCAGAAGGTCCCTGGAGCTGCATTCTCTGCTCACTGCAGCATGAGGGAGAAGTCAGGATGTCCCCCTTTCTGTACCCCCACAGATCACTGACAACCCCAACAGTCAGCTGGATTCCCAGCAAAGAAGGAACGTCCGTTAAAAATAAAAGCCCACATTAGAACTGTGTTCACCGAATCGTGTTCCGTGGGCTCCAATGGCCACACAACCAGAACTGCGTCGGGACTACTGCAGCCCGTTATTTTGTGCTCACGTCAAAAGTGTTTTTCTTTTTCCAAAATGCCAAAGGGAAGAGTGTGGGTTTCCTGGAAATGTGTCTGAATTGCCTCATTGCACTGCACCCAAGAGAATGGAAGAGCGAGGCCATAGTTACTGTCCACCAGGATGGGGGGAAAGGTCAAATCAATAACGCTGATGATACCCATTTATTCCACAAAGACAGCTAACCCCAGTTTCTGGGAGGATTATTTGAGAAATAAATCGACTCACAGTCTTCCTCTCAATTCTCCAGCGAAGCTAGCAGAACCTGGTAGGAATCAGACCACACCTCAGCCTGCTTTCTTTTTTTAAGATTTTATTTATTAGAGAGAGAGGGGAAGGGAGAGAGAAAAAGGGAAAGAAACATCAAGGTGTGGTTGCCTCTCATGTGCCCCTAACTGGGGACCTGGCCCGCAATCCAGGCATGTGCCCTGACTGGGAATCGAACTGGCAGCCCTTTGATTCTCAGGCCCGCGCTTAGTCCAACTGAGCTGCACCAGCCAAGGCATCAGCCTGCTTTCTAAGAGAGCCCCAGAGCTGGGCAATAACCACAAAATAGAACCATTGATTATATTAGCATAGCACAGGCGCTGCGGGCATGGGGCGCAGGACATAAGGGCTTTGATGGAAAGGAGAGAATGCCCACCCCCCCACCCCACCCCCACCAGGACAAGTCGGACACCTAAGAGCAGAGTCCTCCCTAAGAGCAATTACAGCAACCATCACAGGGCTAACTTCTGAGGGACACTGTCCTGCTGTGGGCCCCTCCAGGCACAGAACTACAGAAAGCAAGAGAGGAAGGAGAAGCAGAGATGGGGGTGCTACTCCCTAGCCTCAGGATGACCCCTAGATAACGACAGAAGATAGAGACCAGGCTCACCCAGTCCCCTACAAATACTTGTCGTCCACCTACCACGTGCTTGCACTCTGCTAGATGCTTCCTACTCAAAGACAGACAAGAGACAACTCCTGCTCTTCCAGCTTGCACACCCCATTGTGCCTAGTGCTTCCAGGGGCCCAATAAGTGTTCACCGAGAGTTACCTTATCATTCAGCTCCACGTGGCCCCAATTCTCTGCCCTCCATAGCACGTGTTCTAGATCCTTATTTAATGAACACCTAGAGGGCTCTGGAATTTAGTCACTGGTGCATGTTTTATTTCCCCTGTGCCACGAGAGGATGGCTGAATATAGGATCTGTGTATTCTTGTCATTGCATCTGCTCGATAAATATTTATTGAATGTATGACTGTGTAATCATACGGAGTGTGTCACCACCCACGGCCATTATCAAAATAGAATGGAGGGCCTCGAGCTGGCAACCGTGGGAGAAGGTATGCTGGGTCAGGAGTCGGGCGACCAGCCTTCTACAGAAGCTGCTGTCAGCAAGTGGCCGAGGGAGTGTGGACAGCTGTCGGAGCGGCCCGAGCTCAGCTGTGAGAGGAAGGCGTGGGGAGATGGTTTCTAAGGTGCCTTCCAGCTTTCAGATTCATCCTCTTAATCATAGGTTTCAGACAACAGTCACTGAGCACTTGGCGTGTTTCAGGACTCTGCTAAGAACTTTACCTGTACCACGTGTATTATCTCATTGATCCTCAGGGTCCCCTCTCAGGTATTATAATTGTATAAAGAAAGGGGGCCACACAGCGGTAGACTGGGGGTTGGAACCCAAGTCTGACAGACGTGGAAACCTTCACACTCAACCACGAAGCCGTACCAATCCCTCTTCCCCAGCCGTACCCCAGGCTGCCGGATGCCCTTCGGTCCATGATGTCTCCTGAACTTCATTTTCCACTGTAGCCAAATTTTTTGAAAATTGCTAGAAATGCACTTAGCAGAGAGGGGCACAGCAGGCAGGTCTTGAACAGCTCACACTGGCGGGCAATGAATTTCCGTATGGCTCCCAAGGTCCCTGAGCACTGGCCTTGGAATCCAAAGGAAAAGGAATCCTATGACCAGAGGAGAAACTCCGCAAGCAGTTACCGGGGGTGCCAGCCACGGCCCAGGAGAAAAGCAGTTTGAGAAACCATCTGAGAAGGAGAGAAAAGCAAAAGAAAGACACTGTTTTGTTCTGGGAACCTGGGAGAAGTATAAAGACTGTGAGCATATTCCAGGTCCATCTGCCAGAGGCTGCTTCTATTCATTCTGCCCCGTATTTAACGCACGGAAGGGACAGAAGGTCACACCCCACCAGACAGCAGGGCGGAACGGCTGCAGCCAGTTTCAGCGGAACGTGGTGCCTCACCCACGGGCCCCCACGTCCCCGAAGGGTGGCCGTGACCAAGAGCGCTGCTCAAAGAATTGGGGACAGAAGTTTAAAAAAAGTCTCTTCAGAGGAACATATTTTTATAGGCAGACAGAAAAATCAAATGAAGCTCTAAGCCTCTTTTAAAGTTGTACCCGAATTTTTAAAAACTAACAAGTCATAGAATTAAGTACTCAATGATAAATTCATGCCCCCCACCCCCAAGTTATAGCTACTAAACGCATTACTTGAAGGAGAAAGGAGTGGAAACTACAGCTTACGTTTAGAAAGCAAAAGATACTGAAAAAAGAGTTGGATTAATTAACAGCAGGATTAATTAACGGCAGGCAAGTAAAAGGGCCCCTCTCCTAATCCAATGACATTATCCCTAAGGCAGGAAAAGAATATAAAAATGGGATTTGGAGGAAAGCGAATGGATTTTTTAATTGTTTCCAAGGGAAATTTATGAATAGAAATCCAGGGGTTTTGTTTGTTTTGGGGAGGGGTGAGATAGAGAGAGAGAGAGAGAGAAGCAGAGACAAAGAGACTGGAGGGGGGGTAGAGAGAGAAAGAGACATTTTCTTGGTGAGAGAAAATAGAAACCCGTGGTACTAGGCGGCTGCTATTCTCACAGTGAGAGAAGCCCTATTACATCTCCTAACAAGCCAGCAAGGTGAGCCTTCCTCTTAGTATCAGGCAAATGATCTCCCAGATATGCCCACATCCAAACCGCACAAAAGAACCAAGGCACAGAAAGGCAGTTTGCTCTGAGGCAAAATGACATTTTTTCAAACTTCAATTACCAATCCCTTCCTCCACGACACCCCCTCACACACATCCGCTCCGCGTGAAACGACGCTGGATTGCTAGAGCAGTGGGTGCGGCGGAAAAACAGGCAGGTAGAGGCTTAGTGCCCCTCGCCCCTGGCTCTCTGGAGAGCTGGCTGCCCGCTGCTCCCACCCGGCTTAGTCCCCCCACCCTCCTGCTCTGGGTCCTTGTCCAGGCTGGGCTCCCAGCAAAACTCAGTCAGTGCCCCTGGGTCCTGAGCTGAACTGAAACATCCTGTGCTGACAAAGCCTTGTCCCCTCCCTAAACCGGGTCAACAAGTCCCTATCGGATCTGCCCTGCAAAGCCAAGCACTCCACTCAGCCCTGGACACACGACTTGTCCAGGGGTGGGTGTGGACACCAGACGTGTTGGAGGCCGTTGGAATTATCACCTTGGCTGCTTCTAAAATCAACGGCTTCTTCTCTCCCCATCTCTGAAGACCCTAATCCACTCACACCTCCAAATTCAAGTGGAATGTATTAGAAATACTAAATTCTACTCAAAGCATGTGAGGCAGGAGGCAGGGCCTCTAGGAGACTTTGCACGTTTTCCTCTGAGCCCATAATCACACCTCCGTGTTTTTCAAACTCTGTGAAGAGATTTAAGAGATGAACAGACGTGGAGATGCAAGGAGAGAGGGTAGAAGAGAGGAGAGAAAGAAGAAGGGAGAAAGGGAGGGCAGCAAAAGGGAGGGAGGAAGAGGAGAGAGGAAGGCAGGTACCCTGAGGGGCTGAGACAATTTCCTGGACCGGAGGCTCGCCCACCTCATTTTGAGCACAGCAACACCGCCACCTAGAGGCTTCAAAGTGCCTTCCTGCGCTTGCACACCTCTGTACAAGACTTATTTGTGTAAACTTGTTAAAGAGCTTTGAGCCCTGACCAGTGTCGCTCCACTGGTTTGGGCCTCGTCCTGCAAAGCAAAACTTTGCTGGTCTGATTCCCAATAGGAGCACATGCCTGGGTTGCAGGTTCAGTCCCTGGTCAGGCCATGTTTCCCTCTCACATCGATGCTTCTGTCCCTCTCTTTTTCCCTCCTTTCCCCTCTCTCTAAGAATAAATACACAAATAAATAAAATGTTTTTTAAAAAAAGAGCTTTGAAAGGGGGGAGGTAGATGATAGCATGATGGAGGAATAGTATCAAGAAGCTTAACATCTAAGCTTAACCATTTCAAAGTGGCTAATATTGATTAGGCCCCTGCTATGTGCCAGGGACTGAGAAAGTGCTAAGAATATAAACACAAATAAGACATTCCTCTGCTCAAGGACCACAGTCCAAGGAGGAGGCAGACACACAGAAATGACACAGACTGTGATAAATACCATAGTAGACAGAAGCTCTGAGCTCACAGCATCGGGGAGATTAACTCTGACTACAGTCAGTGGGGGCGGAGCAGGATGGGGGAGGAATTCACGGAACAGATGCAGTTGAGCTGGGTCACAGGAAGTGTGCACAGGTGAGCAGAACTCTAGGTCCAGGCAACACCCCAGCTAGGCACAGCGTAAAGGACCTGAGAACGCTCAGTATGACCAGAGGACACAGGACGTGGATACCACCTGCAGGCGTGTGGGGAGACAGCAGGGCCCTGAGAGAGGAGCGGAGCCGAACTGTAGGCGGTCCTGAACGCTAGACTCCAGAGCGTGCACTCGTTCGGGGGCATGGGGACGGGCTTTGCAACTGCCTTGTTTCCTCTGCGCGGCACCGAGAAGAACGCTGGCACTTTGCAGCTGCTCAATTGGCATCTGAGGACTGGATGAGTATACAGGAAGCCAATGAAGATTTTGGAAAAGGGGAATAATTGGATTCGATCTGTGTTTCTGGAGAATGTACCTTGAGACCTTCTGTAGGAGTAGAAAAGCAGCACAGAGGCGGTTAAACAACTCCTGCCGAAGTCTGGGTAACGAAGGTCAGACCTGAGGCCCAGCGCTGGGGATGCAGAGGCGAGAACGTAGAGGTTTCTGCACCAACACTCAGCGCATGCGTGGAGCCTCGGTCATGGCGCTGGCAGGAGGACCCGTGCTGGGGAGAAGACAATGAGTCTAGTTTGAGAAATGGGACACCTCAGTTTCTGTAGTGTGACTCAGTGGGGGTGCCCCGCAGGCAGTTACAGGGAGTGCAGGGAGGGCTCCTGGCACACACATACCCGGGACACAAGCAGACGTGCACACACTCACCTGAGCAAAACGCTACTGACATTTTTTTTTTTAAGATTTATTTATTTTTGGAGAGAGGGGAAGAGAGGGAGAAAAACGGGGAAACACCAATGTGTAGTTGCCTCTTGCGCGCCCCCTACCGGGGACCTGGCCTGCAACACAGGCCTGTGCCCCAGCGACCCTTTGGTTTGTGGCCCCCATTCAATCCACTGAGCTACACCAGCCCTGGCGCTACCGACATTTCTTTTCCTCCTAGTGTTAGAGAGAAGGTGAACCTGTCACAGCCTTGAGATAAAGCTGCCGTCTACGCTTTGGCAGAGCCAGAAGCTAGAGAGACCATCCTTGTTCCCACATCTGGAAAACGGGGATTGTTCTAAGGACTCAATGAGCTCACATCCAAGTGCTGAGCCCAGGACCTGGCGCGGTAAATGTCGGTTTACGATTGAAATCCTCCCCACCCTCTCCCCCGGAAGTGGTGGGAAGGCTACAGGATTATGGTTCCACGCCCAACTCATCCCCTTGTCATGACCTTGAACAGGAAACCTGGTCTTTGTGAGTGTCAGTCTGCTCGCCTGGTGGATGGGAAGAGTCTGCCTTGCCACACCTGCCTCATAAGATAAAATGAGATCATGCGCTTAAAACAGCTGGTAAACTTGAAGTCAATTTGTAAATATTTCCTACGATTTATCAAGTGGAAGACTGGGCTAGAAGAATTAGCTGAATTCCTTCAAGATCCTGTGGTTCTGAGTATACATCCATCTTTTTAACACCCTTCACCCCCAAGAAAGAGATTCTTCTCTGCCCTCATTTAGCAAGAAATGCCGCACGTGTCACCTTTCCGTGTTCCAGACACGCTTTCCTCGCCGCCCATCGCCTTTATCCCACCTTCAAATGAGATTTTAAAAGACATCTATGAAACTCCCCAGCTGGCAGAACTGCCAGGGAATCAAAGCACATTTATTCTTTCTTCTACAAATGCCCCTCGTAGCTGACCAATCAAACTCACACTGCTAATCCGAATTAACAGGAAATGGGGTGTTATTTAAAGGAGACGAAGATAACCATAGCAGAGGAATAGGAGCAAATAAGATTATGCAACTTCTGACCCACAAAGAGTGTTGCGTTCGCTCTTGGCCCTGAAGGTTCCCTCCAGAACATACCTGTCCTGAAAGCCAAGAGCCTAGACCGCTGCTGGGTCAGCCTCGCAGCCACAGACCCACCTCCGCCTCTGTGCTCAGGACAGGAGAAGCCTGGAATCGGTGGGCTGGGGCAGAGGGAAATGAAATAGGATTATGACTTTCTTCAGCCCAATTCCGAGCACAATTACAGGAAGTCTTTTTTCAGAGTGAGGGACCGACAAGCACTGAGCTTCAACTTAACCGCCTTCAGGACCAAATGCTCAGCACTCGGAGATGCTCACTGCACCGATGGGCAGAGTGAATCCATCTCTAGAACGTTCTTCCCTGTGACCAGTGGAAGCCCGCCTCCCCACACCCCCACTCCTGGCTCTCAGAGCTGTCTCGGGGGGCTGCACAGCACGAACCCCCTTTTCTCCTCAGTCTCCTCTCAGTGAGGCAGCCCTCATGCCCCCAACATGTCCTCATGCGATGTATTTTGCTGCCTTGATTCATTTCAAAATAAATGCCACATCTACAAATAAAGATCTGAGATCTTGTTGCTACCCAGGAAACCCCAGATGGCCACTGCAGATTAACTCCCTAGGTAACTCCCTAGGTAAGAAAACCTTGCTGGATGATGCCCAAGAGCCTCCCCGCCACGGAAGGGCCACGTCTCTGTGGGATATTTCCTGAGCTCCAGCAGGCTTGGAGGTGACGATGGACTGTTTCATGCCACCACAGCCCCTCCAAGGAGGACAAGCATGCCCACGGTTTTAGAGAAAGGTTTGAGGCAGCTTGTCCCCTCCCGTCCCCAGTCCTGCTCGTGGCACCGCTGTTCTCTCGGGCAGCCTGGCCCCGGAGACGGGACGGTTGCAAAGGCCTCCTCTACATCTTGTACATCCACTTCCATGCGCCTCATCTTGGCAGCTTCCATGTGCCTCTGCTCAGGTCCTCCTTGTCTTCAGAAACAATGAATGCTTTCTAAGCTTCCTGAATTTAAAAAAAAATAAAATAAAATAGACCTCACTCCTCTCCACAGTCCAGCTGTATCCATGTCTAGCCTACCCTCCCAGTACTCTCTGTACTGGGTCCCACCAGGGAACAGGCAGCATGCCCACTGACAGGTGCAACTACAGAGAACCACACAGGGGTATGAGGACAGTTTAAGGAACCAGGTGAAGGGAAGGGGAATCCCACAGGATCCAGAAATCAAGGGAAAGCCATGAATCACCACTAGGCCTGAAGGAGTGAGGGCAAGGGACAGTGTTGACAGATCCCTAGGAGGGCTGCGGCTGAAGCAAGAGGAGCCTGTGACGGAAGTGTCACTGGAGGAGTGTAGGACTTGTGGCTCTGCCAGAACCTCAGTTCCGAGGGGGAGGGGAGCAGGCTTGCGAAGCTTCCTATTGGTCGATTCCAACAGGGAACCTCAGGGCAAGAGAGTCCCTGATGGATGGAACCACAGAAGTCAGCTTCCTGGGGCACAGAGCAGAGACAAGGAAGGCAAAGCACAGATAAAGAACAGGCCCCGAGGGGCCCCGGAGACTCACCCGCACACCCCCTCCCTGGCATCCTACCTTCAGTCAGACACAGGAGCTCACTCTTTCCCAATCGCATACACCATTTCCTGATCTTGCGCCTTTGCTCACACCTCCTCCTCCCTTTCGGATGTCCTTCCCCTGCTGCAGCAACTCGCACAGGGTCCTCAGAGGGTCACTGAGGGTTTTACATTTATTTAAGAGATTCTTGCTACATGCCTGGCACTCAGAGAATTATCTAGTAGAATGAAGGACAGAGGAGGAGTGCAGCAACTGCAGGTAAAGCTCCAAAGGTGGGGTTCATCAACTAGGAAGATGCTCAGAGGAACCCCTGCGAGCCTCCAGTATACTCTGTTTGAAAGAGGAGGAGCAGCCACTGGACGTGCAAACGCAGAGCCGTGTGCAACGGCACCTGTCATCAGCAGCCGAAGGCAAATCCTGTCTCTCCGCAGCACTTCTCACACTCATGTCAGGGGCTCATGGCAGGACCGCTCAGGAAAGGGGGCTCCCGACCCCAGGTCCCACTGAGCTGAGCCCTGTGTCCTGCTGCCAGGTGCCTGGGTCCTCTGAATTGACCAGTGCCGCAGGAAGGCTGAACCTGCACTTAGCAATTCTTTACAGAGTGAATTCTTTACACAGTTCTTGCCTGTTGTCAGGGAAAAGAAAAGAATCAACCAGAAGCCAATTCCTTGTAGGCAGCAGGGGCGGCCAGGAGGGCACAGAGCAAGTTTGTCTGAAACCTGCTGCCCACAGATGGGGGGGCTCCTCCTCCCCCTCATCACAGCTGCACCGGGGGGCAGGAGCTTGGCTTCCAGCCTGCAGGGGGGCAGGGAAGCCACACTTCTTTCCAAGAAGGGTAAGTGGGGCAGGGTGGAGGGTATCCAGGCATTCTAGATGGATCTGGAAAGCTGGCAGATGCTCCTGCTATTGTGCAGGACACTTCTGGAGAAAAATCAGGGGGCTCAGGAAGGAGCCCCTCGTTTATGTAGTTCATGAACAACCGCACTTAGCCTGGCAAAGCAGTAAACAGTGTGGACTATGAAACCAGACTGGATGGGTTCAAATTCCATCTACGCCATTGACCAGCCGTGTGACCATGGGCGACTTTGGTGTTCTCTCTGTGCCCCTCTGCTGGGGGACCAGTGTCAATCCATATCAAGTAATTAGCACAGTACCCAGCATGTATTGTAATAATAGCTCTCAAGAAAAATATCTCCACTTTCAGATGAGGATATTGGGTGAAAGTTGGTGACATAATTTGCCCATGGTCATTTGGGGGAAGAATAGCAGTAAAAAGTAAACCAAAGGGTAAATTCACCATTACAGCTGGTAAGAAATGCTATGAAGAAAATGAAAAGCATGCAGAGATGGAGGGCCCACTGGAAAGGGTGCTTGGAGCACCCGCAGGTGACAGAAGAAGCAACCAGTCATACCCAGAGCAAAGGGGGAGAATTCCAGGCAGAGGGGAGGGCAGAGAGGAAACACCAAAGTGGGAAGGAGATGGGAAACAGGAAGGAGGCTGGAGTGGCTGGAATGGGTGGTGAGAAAGAGCGGGAGGAGGAGTCTGGAATGGAAGGCAAGATCCAGGCTGTGGCAAAGCCTCATGGGTCATCATAAAGACCTCATGGGTCATCCTGAAGACCTCAGTTCCAAATGCAACCGGAAGCTGGTAAAAGCAGGGGTGTCCAACCCAAGGCCCACAGGCTGCGTGCAGCCCAGGATGGCTATGAACATAGCCCAATATAAAATCGTACATTTACTTAACACATTGTGAGATGTTGTGTGTGTGTGATTACACGTCACAATGTATTTAATGTGCGGCCCAAGACAACTCTTCTTCTTCCAGTGTGGTGCAGAGATGCCAAAAGGTCAGACACCCCTGTAAGGACCTTGAAAGGAGGGACAACCTCATCTGAATGCTTCCATGGCAGAAGCCTTGAAAATAAGAACATGGGGGAGCCTTAGAAGGCAACTGTGAAGGTGTTCAGCGGTTTGAACCAGGAACATACCAAGTTTATTATGGACAAGAGATGTGCCTTGTGACGGGTATAGAATAAAAGCATCACTCACTTCCCCAACCCAGATCCCAACTCTGTATCTTGACACAGATAAAACATTTTTGTGTTTTTCCATCAACACCATCATCATCACTGCCCTTGTCCTCACTCTGAAATCATGGGCAAAGGGCACAGAGGCCCTGGGCTCGTCATGACCCCATCCTGGCTCCCTGGCATGGGGTCTCCTCTCTGGGATCACAGGGCACGGTGCCCTGGCCACAATGCACATACAAACACCTAAAAAAGCCCTGAGCATGAAAAGCCCAGAAACAGAGTGCGTACCCACAGCTCCATGCACAGAGAGAAAGAAGACTTAGGGCAGTGACGGGGACTACATTTTAGAAACAACTAATTATCAAACTTCTTGTGCTGAATTGCCAGTGAGGGACTGTGAGTACCCACTGGCCCATTCTCCCAGGGTCTCCCAGGTTCTCCCTGCTTGATACATTACTACATACTATTAGGATACTTATCCATTCAGTCCTACACCAACAATAATTGAATAAACCTTCTGTGACCCTTGTACTTAGTTTTGGTGAAATATGAGAACGAATAAAATACCATCTCTGCCCTCGAGGAGCTTAAGGCTCCGTACTTTCAGACGAGTAAAAGGGCGGTTCTAAGGCAGTATGTTTGGGGCCAGGAGAGAGGGGAAAACAAGGGACACTTGAGGTGGGGGGAGACGCTAAGGAGGGGAGACAGGGAAGACAGACGAGGGTGGGGTAGCCCGAACAAGGTTGGAGGGCGCTGTTGGGGTACTCAAGGAGCTGGAGGACCTTCAAGCTCAACATCAAGGACCTGAAAAGGGGACATTTAAGCTGTGCTAAGAATTTACGACTTTATTCCAAATGCTATGGGAAGCTATTGAAGATTTTAAGGGAGCCTAGGATGGTCATATCTGCTCTGAGATCGGCATTCTGAGTACAGCAGGAAGAGTGAGGGAGGGGGAAGGACTGCAGGAAGGAAAGCCAGAGGCACGACTTGCAGTAATTCGGCTAAGAGGGAGGGCGTGGGGAGGGCAGGAGCAGAGGAGGGGGAGAGAAGGAGGGCCAATCGGGAGGTAACAGCAGAGCAGAATCAACTGAAGACTGTGACTACAGATGGCCCCCTGACTTCAAAATGGTGTGAAAATGACACACATTCAGTAAAAGCCATGTTTCAAATTCTGAATTTTGATCTTTCCCCGGACTGGCGCTACGCGGTAGGATACCCTGTCGTGATGCTGGAGAACAGCACCAGCGGGTTCAGCTCCAGGTCAACACACGACCAGGGGGTAAACAAGCAGCCCTCCACAGTGTGCGGTGCTGTGCTGCCAGCATCTCTGGACATTGAGTGTTGTGTTTTTGCATCCCATCGTGTCTCCAAAGTGCCCACATGTGTCTCCTGCTGCCGGTGAGCTCAAGAAGAGAAGCTAGGCTAGGCTATGCTATCATGTTTGGTGGGCTAGGGGAATTAAATGCATTTTAGACTTACGGTCACTTTAAATTATGATAGGCTCATCAGACGAAACCCACCGAATGTTGGGGAGCACCTTTAACTAGATTTGGTGGCAAGACAGGTAGAGAGGGGTTACCGTTTCCTCCCCTGCATACCGGCCTCGGGTGTCTGGGCTCAACACGATGGCCGTGGAGAGGCACTGGCTGCTTTTGAACAGGAGAGTGACTATTACCGTGGCTATAACTTAATACGACTAGCGAGCCAATAATGTGTAAAACGGTGGAGGAGAGACACTGGAAGGGAGATGATAAGTAAGAACTCTCTTATGATCGTCTCCTAAGTGGGAAGAATGAAAGGCCTGAACTAGGGGCATGACCACGGACTTGAAGAACGGGGGAGCAAATGCAAGCGAGTTTCTTGAAGAGAACGCGGTCAAGAGCATCGGGCTCCTTGGCCTCTGATAAGGGGCAAAGCAGAGGGCGTGAGAGCACAGAGATAACTTCCGCCCACGGGAGAGCGAAGCTGGTGAATCCACGCCAGCCCGACCTTCCCAATGGCACCCGAGCCATGGAGAACCAGCTAGAGTGAGTGACACGCACTAAAACTCACATCAAAGGCAAATACATAAAGACGTATAAAAGGTTCAGCATGTATTGCTTAGGTAAAAAAGCAAGCTACAAAATGACGTAGGCGCCATAATCCTGTCTGTCAAAAACGTACTGTGCATGGCAGAGCTTCGCCCTAGAATGTCAACAGTGGCCCGCTCTCAGAAGGGGAGGTCTGGGCAGCTTTTATTTTTCTTCTAGATGCTGCCTTGTGTTTTCCACGATGAACAAGCATGACTTTTGTCATCAGAAACCCAGCGGAGTTTAAAATATATTCGTTAAGCTTATATAGCATGGCTGTCTCCCAGAATTAAGGAGAGGGACCTGTTTGTTAACTTGTTTTCCCCCAGTACATTTCTGGTTCTTGAGATGCAGAGCAATCTCAGTGTTCCTGATGGAAAAAGCTGTGGGTTCCATTTATAGCGTGCATGGTCCCCACCCTCTGTCACCTCGGTGGACCCACAGTGCTCACCAGAGGGTCTTCTCCGGCCCCATTCCCCAAGTCACAGCGTACTAGCTTCTGGTTCCCCTTCCCAGGAACTCCAGGCTGGAGCAGCCACATGCAGCAGGCTCTGAGCCCCTGATCCCCCACCCCTCCCCCTCATCTTCCTTCCTGCCCCCCAACAGATAGCACCGTTCTCCGTTCTCACCCGAAGCTCGGCCCCAAAAGCTCTAGTTCTGACAACCGAGCTGTGACTCTCATCTCCCTACTTCCAAATTCTCTCTTTCTCAAATGATAAAAAATGTCATTCCATTCCAAATCCTGGTGGGAGCCAGGGATGGAATGAAAGGACTCCAATTTCTTTGAAGGGGAAGGGAGGGCCAGGAGAGGTGTGCCCTTTAGAACCTGCCAGCTTATGCCGCCCCATGGAGGCCAGCTGTGTTCACAGCCGCTTCTTAAATATTCCATAAAGCCACGGCCCCTTGGACCCCAGTCGCAAGGAATGGTTTGCAGAGGAATTCCAAAGAAATGAAGGCTCGGGCCTTTGCAGCGGGATGAATTCTACCTGGTGGTGGTGGAGGATGGTGATGTAGAAATAAAGAGGGATTCTTGTTTTAAGTGGAAATCCCTGGACATCCCCCCACTTTGTGAAAAAATTTCCCAGAAACTCGTGGGTGCTAGGATTGGACACTCCTGGAGCTTCTCCACAGCCCGGTATTGGCAACCAGTAACAGGAAGCCCTGTTCCTTTTCCCCTTCCAGACAGCCTCGGAGGTCGGTTAGGAAGGGACGTGAGCTCTTTGCACACTGCCCACCCCCCAAGAGCAGGAAAGCTCTGTGCCCCGGGTCTCACCCAGAGTCTAGCCCTGAACCTTCTGAGTTAATGACATGCCAGAGTTCAATGAGGTGCCAAAGGTCACCCAGGTATTTATTTATCTTTATTATTTTACTTACCATCCTCTATTTTATTTATTATTAGATGTTCATTCTTCTTATGAAGCAACTCGGGCCCCAGGGATTCAGCCCAGGTGCTGTTCTGGGGAGTGGGGAAGCAGAGCTCTGCCCTCAAGGGGCTTAGTCAAGTCATGACAGAGCTGGGACTCGAACCCAGGACCTCTGACACTGGTCTGGAACACTTTCTTCTCTAACACATTACATTTTTTGACTTTTACCTCCTCACTTAAGCATAAAATCTTTTTAATTGTACCCCAACATTTTAAATACCTTATAAAATTTTTTAATTACAGGAACAATTATTTCCAACTCCAAGCACACAGCATGAAAAGCATATCCCTAAATTCCGGGGAACATTACCTGAAGCCTCTAAAAACAAATAAGCTGCTCTTTTGTTACATCAGAGAAATCTTTAAATACCAGTAATTATGCCTTAGGTTTATAATAGCTTTCTTATTATACCATGAAACACTCAAAGAATTTCAACCAAAGGTATCCCACTTCTTTTCACATTATTGCTAAGATTTTTAACAGAAGATTCTATAAGAAAAAAATGAGATATAGAATTTGAAATCATATGATTCATGAAAATACTAGACTACATATTAGCTGCCTGGCTTGCCGCCTTCACATATAGCTATTTGGTTCCATGAGTCTAAAGAGCAACTTCCTAAAACAAGTATTTACGTAGTGCTAGAAAGCCATGGGGCCATCGAAGTCATTTAGAACAGCTTCATGCTTCTACAGATGAGAAGACTGAGACCATTTAGCCAAGTCACCATCCCTGGTTCCCACACGACTCCTCAGCATCACATCCACCATTTAAATCTCTGTCCGGACTTGGCTGCCGAAAGTTAGGTAACAGGAGAAAGGCTTTAGTTGGCACAAGGCCAAAGAACATGCCCAAGATCCGTGGCAAACTGGGCGGAGGGAATTAGGGTGTGGAGTGGGCCAAAAGAGCACAGTGACTTGGGGACAGTATTCTGCTGACACTCCAACATCAAAACCCAACAGGAGGTCCTCTTGCTGGAGCTAACAGTATCGGTGGCTGCCAGGCTAAGCTCCAAGCTGAATGCAGTCCACGTAACAAGCGCAGGGAGCCCCAAGGAAGCAGCAGGGAGCCCTATGGACCCGGGGCAAAGGGAAGCTTGCACCCTCCAGGAAGAATGTGGTGTAGCTAGAGAGGGAGCTAGGTTTAAAATACAAGATAAAAGGAGATGTCTGATGTTTTGATTTCCAGCTTTGTGTTTTTCTAATTCCAGTCAGCCCGGGGCCACCACCTCACACTAATCTAGGGCTTCTTTCCCATCTGCCACATGGCCGGCCCTAACAACATGGCCAAGGTCACCGTGACCTTGGAGAGGATCCTCTGTCTCTGATGTGAAATGAGGAGCCCCTGGTGGAGGGTCCGTAAAGGAACAGAAGCAGGGAGGGCAGAGAACCGGAAGGGCTAAAGCTGCTGGCTGGGCAGACCGGGGTCACAGCCCCCTGGGGCTCGGACAATTGACCCTCATTTTCCATGGTAACAGCAGGAAAGGTAGCCTGGCTAATTGAAGTCCACAGCGATAATCCAAAAACCCCACCGCAGCTCAAAGTCAGCTTCCCCTTCCACCCAATCTTTTAAAAAAAGCTGCTGCTAACGAGCAAAACTGAGTGGCTTAAGTTTTATTTCCCTTTACATTTCCTTCCTGGTTGAGGTGTTAATGAGGACGGAAAGGCCCAGAGTGCATGGAGAGAGGAGATGAAAAGGGTTTGAAAAATATAAACTGTGCAATCCACCTTCAAACAAGGAAGGGCTGATTCTAACACTACCAGGTGATAGACACCTCCCCCAGTTCCAAGAGCTTCCTTCCAGAAGGCCAGGAAGATTGTTAACACAGGCGAGGGGACAAGCTAAGTGACAAAGGAGGCCTGGCCTGGGAGTCAGGGGCCCCGGGTCACAGTGTCGATCCCATTACGCCTCTGCCCCTTGGTTGCTTCAACTGTAAAGTAGTAACTGTGATTTAAAGTTCTGAACTCTGGGACATAAATTCTCCAAAATACTGGGTTCTCTGTATACAATGGCGACATGAATTCATATGATCCCCGTTTCAACACAGAGAAGCATGCTGCTGAGGCTTAGAGAGTTCAATGGACATGTCTGAAGCCATACAGGTACCAACGGATGGAACGGGGGCTTCAAGCAGATCTGAATTCACAGTCCATATTAATGTCTGTGCAACACAGCCACACACTCCAATAACGTGTGTGCAAGCTCTTGGGACATAGCATATTATCAATAAATCTCAATAATGCCTAGATGATCACCCAGGATGATGAAGTGTTTTAATGTATGTTTATTGAGCGGAAGAATAAATGAGCAAATGAACTATTCACCACATAAGGCTGTCACACCGAGATCCGGGACTTCAGTGGCCACCCAGGCCCGTATTAGAGTGACTCCGATTGCTGGGGGGATGTTGGGGCAGTTGCCTTTTCAAGTCAGAGGCCAGAGCCAAGGAAGCTGTGTCTCTCTGAGAACAGAAGGCTGAAAAGTCTCCATAAGGCACAGCAATCAGATGATAGCATAAAAGCGCCTGTGATATACTTGGGGACTGAGATTCTGACTTTGGTGAATCTTAAGAAGAAAAAACAGACCAGGAAAGAAAGTATCTTAATTTAATTTTAATTTTCCTGCTCAACTAATTCCAGGAAGGAAGGAAGGAAGAGAAGGAGGAAGGAAAGAAGGACAGGGGAGAGGGGGTGAAGGGAGGGGGGAGGGAGAGAGAGAGAGAGAAGGGGAATTGAAATCCCCTTGAGGAATTCCCCAATGTTCATACTACCTTCCTGAAGTTCTTTGGACTCTATACAAACATAGGTAACAGAACCTGTCCAGAACACAGGTGACATTTAACGATGAGCTGTTGAGCGGGTACCTGCCTTCACGCACCATCCACAGCAGACAGAAACAACAGCTGAACAGGCCCCTTCCACAGACGTGGTTATAAACTTCCCCCTGCCTCTCCCACCCCATAGCAATCCTAGGCTCCACGGCTAAGGAGCAGGGTAAGAGGTTGACTATAATAACAAGACAGCCTTCTGGGAAGCAGGCACTGGGCAAGCAGCAACCCTTTCTCCCGTTCAAACCAGCTTTGTCTCTCCCCATCCTCTCCGGCTTCTGTTGCTGAAGACCTGGGTTCCTGGGGGCTAAATGGCCCTGCCTGAGCTCTCAGACCTCCCACAACCACACACAGCGCCCGATTCCTAGAGATGAATTCAATCTGCTTCACCCACCGAACTGGCAAATGGTTTGAAAAACAAGAGAAAGGAGAAAATAACATCAGAAATAAATAAATCACCGGAGCATGAAAGGAACCTTCTCTAAACAGACAGCCACAAGGGCAAAAGGAGGCAAGGAAATGGAGAACAGTGTACCCTCTGAGGCGCCGGAGAAGCAACAAAACGTGTGTTGGAGCCCAAGGAACGCGGTTGTTCCAAACTGCTAATCAATGTTAGATACCCCTACCAGCAACTGCTAATAATGAAGGAAGAATCGCCTCTCTTCGGCTGTAATTGTGTCTGACACAGGTCTCCGGGAGGAGTGTCAAGACTCAGGTTAGCAGCTCAGTGTGATAATAACCCAAGATTACCAGAAATTCGCAATGTCTGAAGAACAGGAGGGCTTGGCGGAAGGGAAGTGGCAATTAGAAATACTTGTCATGGTAATTGCGTGGTGCATAGCAGGCTTCCACCTCCCAGCGGCCCGTGTAGGGTTTCTCCTGACTGACTTCAGAAAAACATCTTCCAGGCAGGTAGAGCCGTGGAAGAATACATCAAAACTTCAGGAAAGAACACAGTGTGAAAAGAAATATTATTTCTGTCTGAATAATGGTGTGCTGGATAATAACAGCTCCTGAAATCTGTAAGGCCGAGAAGAGTATGACTTGACATGCTGGCGAAGCTGCCTTCAGCTAACTAGCAGCCCCCTCCCTGACCTTCTGACTCATAATGGCGACTTGAGTCTCTGTCACCACATTGTCACCAGCCAAGGCCGACATCACTTTCCAAGGACAAAGAGTCAAGCCTGGCTGACGTTATTCTTCCCTCACTTCGTCAAAAAATGGGCACGTCCGAAGCTCTCCAGGCCGGAGCTGGTCTAAACGTGGAGACCGAGAATGGGCAGCCAAACCCTCTGAGATGCCAACAATGCAGGATTCTTAGCTGCCCACTCATGGCTCCGAACTGTGGGGCGGTGCTCCTCTTCTGTGCTCTTTGGAAAACCAGGAAGACATCCAGAAAGGCAGAGGCTCATTTGAGTCTCCAACACTGACTTCAAGACTGAGTTCTCTCGCAGCCCTAATGCTGAGTGATGCAGCTTCGATCAAACTTGGAGCTCAGCAAGCATTCTAGAAAGCAGTCCGTGGTTTCCTGTCACGTTTTGGACCAACTATGGTCTCCTTAGCATGACATCTTTCAACGACAAGAATGTCCATGATCTGGCTTCTCTCCAAGTCTCATAACTCAGGCCTAATACACCCCCATCACACTTTTGAGCTGTGATGAATTTATGGCAGTTCTCCAGGCACACGGTGCTCTCCAAGCCCCCATGCTCTTGCACAGGTTGTTCACTGTGAGAATCCTTCTCACCTGATTAACACTTACGGAGCATTCAAGGCTCAGCTCTGGAGTCACCTCCACTCGGAAGCCTTCCTTCATGCCATCCCTCACCTACCCCCACCACATCCGGTTTTGGCATGTCTTCTATGTGCTCTCACTGCATCTGTGTGTTCCTCTCTCTCACACCCCGTGGCCTTTACTTGTCCCTTTCTACCACTAGACTACCCACAATGTGAGGGCCAGGGTGCCTTGAATTTCAATCCCCCAGGGGCAACGATCACAAAGAGCTCCTATGACAGGCTCTGGTTGAAGAATCCGTAGATCAAGGAAGAGAGTTCATCAGACAAGGAAGGGGGACTGCTTGGGGCACTCAGAAAGGACTAAACCTCTTTGACAGGTCAGGCTTTTGTAAGTCTAAGCACCAGCGGCTAAACTCTATTAGTTCAGTAGTACTTTTCCATCAGGTATCTAATTTGAACTGCATCTAAAGAGCTTTTTAACTTGGACATTTATGAAGGATTTTATTAAGGATCGAGTGAGAATTTGTAGAGAAAGTCAGGGGATGCTGATGTCTCTCCTGTGCGTCCTCTCTGAAGAGTCAATAATGAACTGCAAGCAGGGACCAGCCCTGGGCCCTCCTCTGCAGGCCCCACACGGTCTGCCTTGATGACCTGGTCAGGCCGGAGCGTGGTTTGTGTCCTGTCTCAAGCCCTTGGCCAAAGAATAATCTTTTAAGCACTGGCTTCAGTGGATTTCTAGGAAGGGGCTGTTAGCTCTGTAAGACACTGGCTGTGCCTCTCAAAGCCGACAGCACTAAACCCCTATCGTGATTACCACATCTGTGACCAGCGGATTCTCTGGGAAAGCTCCATATTCCTCTGGGCAAGGGCAGCTGGACAGTCTGTTTGGAAGAAAGATTCTTTTCCTGCTCTGATTCTAACTTATTTGGGCCACATTTGCATAAAGCCACCTCATTTCCTGTGTAGCGCCCGTAAACATCCCCTGGGCAAGGCAATTTGAGACTTGACATTCATTGAATTACTTGATGCTGGGTGATCTTGGCCAAAGCCGAGAAGGGCCTGTGCGGGGCCCATGCCAGACACTTAGTCGTGTGGGGAGAAAGTGGCCTACCAGGAGAGAAGGTGGGCGCTCTGGCCGTGGAGAGACACAGGAAGTAAGGAAATAGAGAGGATCCTATGTGTAAGATTTCCGGTTGGGCTCTGCCCAATACAGGCAGGGTGCACGAGTGGAAGTGAAGGAGCTTGTTTCATCGGAGCGTCGGCGATGCTCCAGGTGCAGCAGCATCTTACTAGTGCACAGAGGGCCCAGTACCGCGCCGATGCACTCGGTCAGCATAGTAATGCCAGGACAGTGTGCAGGTGAGAATATCAGAAGGCACAGCACCCCAGGCAGGAAAGCACCAGGCCCTGGAGGCCATCCTCCCTCGAGTGCATTGCAGATAAAAGACACCACCAGAAGCGGGACCAGGAGAACACAAAAGACTCCTTCTTGACCACTTATGAGACACCCCACCCCCCGCAGGGGAATGCCTACAAAGACCTGGATGGGGAATGAGGGTGGGCAAGACTTCAAAGAGACTGACATCTCACAAATGCAGGTGGGGCTAACATCTCACAGCTGCAAATTAGCATTCATAAACCAGAAGAAAAAAAACAATTAACATTAGTGTTAAAGCAACTTTAGTCATACCCTTCACGTGTAAATCACCAAAAGCACCAAGAGCCCTTTCTGGCATACAACAGGTACTCAATAAATGTTATTATGTTTGAGGCTGAAGGGTATGCAGGGAATATGAGACCAGGTCCGATATGCAGCCGTACGCACTGGAATGGCCATACCAAGTGCTTACAGCTGTCTGCTCGGAACGGTGCTGGGCTAGTCTGTTCACAGCTTTGAGTACTGCCTCTGGATGAGACACTAAGAGGTCTGAGATAACCCCACCCTTTCTGGCGATGGTCAAGACCATTCTGGGCTGGTCCAAAAGCCTGCAGGTTCAGCCGCCTTCCCTGAAAGACAGGACTGGAAGCTAAGTCCTCACTGCCCCTCTTGTCCCTGCCCCTTCCCCTTGCCTCCCATCCACACTGCACCAGAACCAGGTAGGTCCCCAACCCAGTTCTCTCCAGTCCTCTCTCGTGGAAAAGCTCAACATCTGCGATTGGACATAACATGGCGCATCGTTTGCTGCGTTTTGTAAGTTTTGCCCTTACCGTGGCTGCCGGCCTGCCTGACAGTTGTTCCGTGAAGAGTCGGGAAGGGTGTTTTACAGCGCGGCTGCTGGGAAGCACAGATGTTGCCGACTGGGTTGCGAGGAGGTGGCAAAGCCTGCAAGGTAGGTGGGATGGCATTAATTATCTTCCCGCAGCTGTTCATTAGCCCACAGACACCTCGTTGGGCCATCTTCAGGACTCGCAGCCACAGGATTCCAAGACGAGAGATTAGAAGGAAGGAGAAAAACCTATCTGAAGGTTAAAATGGAAAGCATGCAGAACAGCTTGCGAGAAGATAGGAGAAGCCCTGTCTCGGCTTCTTGGAGCCCCAGGTGATCAGAGGGGACTCAAGGAGGGAGCCTAGGGCACAGCCAGTCATCAGAGCATCGAATCCCAACACAGGCGGCAAGTGAAGCTCTTTGTCCAGTTGCCAGAAGACCAGCCGTACGGGTGTAAGGGAAGAGCATGCAGGGGCAAAGGCTTCCCCTTTGTCAATTTTAGCTTTCAGGTGTCAAGGAGAGATGCTGACGCAACAGCCCTGTCAGCAAACATGGAGCCAGTTCAGTCTGAGTAGCAGCACCATTTCGTCAACGGTCTGAAGAGAAGCATTTCAGACCTCCCTCTGTTTAACCTGCTGACATCTCCCCTCGGCTCCATTTCCTTTTACTCCACCCAAGGAAAGTACGAATGATGGGCTGGAAGACTGATAGGCAACATTCCCACCGGCAGCCAGGAGCTCCGGCCTGTCTGTCTTGTCACCCAGCGCCCGGTCCCAAGATAGCACGATTGTGATGATAACTTCATCCTCCACATACGCTGGTCCCTTTGGTCCCAGACCACTTTCCAAAGCAAGTGCCTTTCTTGCTTCACAAATGACTTGAAACCCCCACCCTTTCATGAAACCTTGAAGTCAAGGTGGAAAGACAAATACCTCTTCCTGCCTAACCCTGCACCATATGCTCTTGTTCTTCATGTGTCCCAGTTAAAAAGGAACCAAAAGGATAATCAGGTATGTGGTGCTGTTTAAGAGTCTCCTTCCGACCGAGCCTGGTGACCTTCACCTCATGGCAATGTGCCCCTGGCCAACACTTGTAGGGAACTGTAGCCAGCGCGGGGTCTCAGCCAAAAGCTGAGATGGCAGATGACGCCCTTCCTTGGTCTTGCATGGGGATTTCGGCGGGGGGGGGGGGGGGGGGGGGGGGGTATGGCCCCACCCTGTCGGGCCTCCTGCTGGTCCCAGTACTACAGCTTATCCACCAGGGTCACGTGCTGGCGCCCCCCTGGGAGCAAGGAGCACGGAACAGGGCTCTGGCTGCGGGCCCATCACACTGACCCTCCTCTCACCGACACTGTCACATGACAGACAGCCACGTAGGCGGGGTCTACTTGCCACATCCTGCCCACAGAACCCCAGTCAAGGACAGTATTACACAGCTGTTTCTGTGACGCCCTTGCTTGTGGTCTTGGTGCCCTAGAATGACTGGAGACAGAGCCCAGGACGAGGGGAAGTCTCAGAGGCCACCTTGTCCACTTGAGAGAATCGACTTTCATGGTAATCAGATTTCAAGGCAAACAACCTCATTCTTTCTCAGCCATCCCGTCTTTATCTGGCTTTCTCTTTAAAAGCTCTTCCTCAGGTCCCACCTAAACTCCATTGAAGCTCTGGGTCATCTCTCCCAGCCACGCGCATTCCCTATCTCTGCAAAGATTCGATGAGCTAATTCACACTTGGGCCACATGAGTTAAAGGCTGCTCTCCGACCAGTAAAGATCATTGAGGACAACCTCCCTCCCAGGGCCAGTCACTGGACCCCTTTTCTGGACCAACGTCCCTAATTAAACAAAGAAGATCTGAACTCTCTCCCTTGCCCCTAAGCGGCAACTCAGAGCTCTCCGTGTGCAAGTGGGTTTCTTCTTCCTCAGCAGCTGCACCTTGGGCATTTTGCTATTTTTATATTATGTATATGGGTGTGATCCTTTCGTGTGATTATCCGTAATTAATCCTCGCAGCAAAGGGGGAAACAGCGTAACGGCTCGCCCCGCATCTGACAAGGGCGGACATCTGGGAGGCTTTTCTGTGTGAAGCAGCTTTGCGAGTTCACTTTAACTGACAAGAGAAAGGGAGGTTATGCAATTAAAAAGGTGTTTATTATTTATTTTTTTAATTCATCGGGATTATGTCTCTAGCAGACAGATACGAATGCACGCTTTCTGCGGGATTTAATGGAGTCAGCTGGCACCTTGGTGGGGCCCTGTGCCTGTCAGTGGAGGGGACCCCGAGCTCCTCTCCCTAAGCTGCCATTGGGCTGCGGTCACCCTTTGCTGTCAGAGGCCAGAGAAATGTGCACCCTGTAATGGTCACAGAAATGTGACCTCTGCGTGGATCCCAAGCTCCCATTTAAACCAGTGCCGCCTGAATCAGCACACCGCATTTCTGACAACACTGGACGGCGAGCGAGCGGTCGGTTCTCCCTGCGGAGAATGGCCGCCTCCCCCACCCCCAGACACCGGCACTCGGGCAAGCGGGGCTCGGCCCTCGCATTTCAAGGGTTAAAGGAGAGATTTACAGGGCCATATTTCTCTCCCTGAAACATCGAGCAGTTCATATGTACACATTCCTCTCCACTAAGACCTAATTTTCCACCATTTCCCTTGATTTGCAGCTCCCTTTTCCCCATTTCCTTGATTTAATGCCCAATTATTTTTTGTCCCATTGCCAGTAAAACAAAATATTTCATAACTGCTTCTGTGAGGTTTTTGGATACTGCTTTAAATACATGACTTACGCACCTTATATTGCAAAAATGGGAGAAATCCAGTGAGCACCTAGATGTGAATTCTGCATTTTTCTCCACCAGTTGACCTAAGCCTGACACTGAAAAGCACCATGGCATGCTTTAGCAAAATGCCCTGCATTTCCCGGTCTCCCGGTTTCCACTTGGTGGCCTTGGCGTCCAAGGAGCTAGGACATTGAGACCCTGTTTCTCTACTTCTCCAGCCTCCTTTCCCTCCCCTGGCCATGAAGGGACATAAGTGGACAGAGAACTAGCTGGCTGGTCAGGAGACTGGCCTCAAGTTCACACCTGCCCTCAATGGGCTGTGCAGCCTTGGCTGGCTCACCCCGTTCATTTCGTCCTTAGTAATCGCGGGTACGGAACAAGGGTTTGAATCAAATCATGTCTTATTTTTGTAAAGCTCTAAAAACTCTAGATTCCCTTCTGTGTCCTGGAAACAGAAATTAAATGCCCAGACTTACGGATCTGGTTTTGGTATTGGAGGAGGGAGAAGCGAAACATCAAGAGGCCGGCTTCTCTGCTAGTGAAATCCCTCCCCACTCGGTGAGCCTCTCTGGCCTCATTGTCACATGCAGAGGTGTAAGGACAGCAGGGCGGAAAGGGATCTTACAGCAGTTGTCTCCCATTGGCTTGACAATCCCACTTCGCTTCCTGCTCGTCTGTTTTACCGCTTATTGTTCCGTTCTCAATAAAAGTGAAGGCAACTTTGTATCGAGAAGTATATGCGGATTTCATGAAAGCTGCAAAAACACTGGAGACATTCCTAAGTGTCCAAAAACACATCATCACCATTACCACGCCCACCTTGGAAATGTCCCAGGACGTGGCCACGCGGTCTCGGACCTGCTACTAAGAAGGGACTACGCATTATTCAAGAAAAAACTCCTCTGAGTCTGCCTTCCAGATCTTGTCAGATTTGCCATCAGACACCTGTCTGATTTCCACCACCCAGAGAGGGCTCAGCTGACCCCGGCCAGGTCCCCAGCCAAGGGTCCAGGGCTGGGATTGGGTTCTACAAAGGATGCTTCTTAGTAGAGACAAGATTTGAGGGACCACCAAGACAAAGGCCTCAAAATGATAAAATTCAAACACAAGTCCAGAGACCAAAGGCAAAAATAGAAAACAGAAAACAGAAGTGCAGATGTGGGTAGAGAAAGCCCCAAGGAAAATTCGACTGGACTAGCTAAGAAGGGACTCTCCACCACCAAGGCAAGAGAGAAACCAGGACCAACTATCAGGCCCAGGCTATGAAGGGGTCAGATAATACTACGTGTCAATCAAATCAGCCTTAACTGAGCACCTGATTTCCACCACCACCCCTGGCCCCACTTCAGGCCAAACATGCTCTCAAACGCCTGGGAATTCCAGGTGATGCTATAAACCATGATGGTGTTTTCTTCTTGGGGACAGACAAGGGCCTGAGACCTGGCTGGGCTGGGCCTGAATCAAGAGGATTCCTGGGGTGGTGGAGTGGGGGGGGGGGGAGGCAGCGGGAGGCACAGGGAGGCAGCAGTGCATCCAGCAGAAAAAGAAGGCGTGATCAGCGTGAACAACACAGGCCTGCCCGGCACGAGCTTGTAGTCCAGGGGGAAATAAGAATCACAGCAAGGGTTGTTCATTTCCATCAATGCTAAAAATAACCATCATAACCAACAAGAGAAAATCACCCTTTTTTACAAGGGCAGAAAAAAAGTTGCTCCCCGCCCCCTTTCACAAACAAGAAATGGACATTTCCCTCTTTTCCCACAGTTTCTGGAAGAATGTTTAAAGACAGTAAAGGGAGCCTTCCCCTCCTGCAGCTCTTACCTTTCCCTACGTCGGGCACGGCGATGATGCAGGGAAGCTGGTCTCGTAATGAAAGCAACATTAATTTATACATCCAAATGAACGTGGTGGATGGTGTTCTAAAAGGCTAATAAATAACACCTCTTTCTTCATCACCTGGAAATTAAAACCAAACGAGAAAGATACACAGAGTCATATGGATAGAATTCAAAATATCGCCCACATTATTGACTATGAGGTTTTAGATCTGTGACCCAGAGGGCTTGCTAATACTTCCTCAGCAATGTCAGACTCAGCCACGCAGACCCCTCTGGGGCAGGCCTCTTAGTGCAGGGCGGGCCATCTGCAGGCCGGCAGATTGGAGTGGGATGCAGAAGGGGCTAAGCCACCCATGCCCGGTCCCTCCGCCTCACTCACTGTCAGACTCAGGTGTTGTTTGCCCTGTGGGAGGAATGGAGGAGGAGGGGAATGGCCAGGAATGTTGTTCTAGAGGACCCCCCTCCGGGAGGCACAGGAAGTCAGGAGATAATATCTCCTCCGCCCCCGCCCAGCAGTTGTCTCCTTCAAAACAGACCCCTTGGAAAACTGTCTCTTTTTTCCCAGGCTACAGTTAATCGTGCAGAACATTCTGGAGCTGCTCTCCAGGAATCCTATTCGGAGCCTGCAGCTATTCTTTGAATACCTGGGGTCTGAGTGAAGTTTCGTCTCCGAGCATGAAAAAGTCACTGCAGCAAAGTGGGTGGAAACCCTTTGGGTCAATATGAGGGTGACAGTGGAGAGGTGAGTGGGGTTTGCTTGTAACATGCAGAAACCGACCCTGAAGTCCGACCGACATTCTCGGGTAAGAGCAGCTTCCAGCCGTGAAGGTCCGGATACTGTGGTGACATTCCCTGAAGCCAAAACTCGGGACCCATGATCTGACAGACTTTTTAAGCCACTTTCAGGTGTACGAGGCTGTCTCGCAGTACAACTTAGATGGGAAAATTTGGGGCTTCCTGACACATTTCAACAGTTTATGAACAGAACCAGATGACATTTTGATGGAGAACCTTTGTAACATCAGCTCTAAATGCACAAGTGGTCCGTGTGACCTACTAAGTTGACAACTTTGAAGAGAGTAAGCATTCATTTCACAAAATACTTGGGATATTTATATTTTAAAAAAATCATTCTCACTGCTTTGTAGTAAAACCTCAACTGGGATCATTGGCGACAAGACTCCACGACTTGGTATTGACCAGAAAGCCCAAGGAGCTAATCAGCTCAGCTATTAATTGGGGAAAGGATTGAGCCGAGAATGAATAAATCGCTTTTAGCCCTACTTTAGTTTTAGAAGAGGGATCAATCATATTTTCTACTACATTTACATTTTCCATTGCTTTGCGATTAGTTCTGCGAGACGGTCTCCTTCTACGAGACTGGAAATGAGTAATGGGATTCCAAAGATGGATCGGACAAGAAGGTGAGACATTAAAAGGCAATTAGAAGTGAGCAACTCAAGAGCCAAGAGCACATTCAGTTGCTGCATCTGGAAAACCTGGCAGTCAGTGAGGACGGCCCGTACCCGTCAGAGAGAAAAAGCGTGCGAGGGGATTGGAGGAAGAGGAGGGACTCGCGTGGGGGGAAGCAGGCAGGGCACAGTTTGCGATGATCGGAAAGAAATAGGAGCTTTGCCGACTCCCTCCTCATAAGGGAGTGAGAGGGAAAGAAGGGATACGGGATGGGAGGCAGCAGGAAGCCCACGTAAGTGGCACTTCCTAAGAGAGCAGTAGAAGTACAGGACGTGCTCCTGTCGGTGGAAACCAACAGTTAGGAAATGGCTTTCAGCACAGCCTGGCCCAGTGGTTCCCGTCTGCATCGTGTGAGCTGGAACCCAAGGGCTCCCAGGGCCACATTACTGTAACACACTGCTCTCCTGCAGCCTCCGGAGGACTTCAGCTGGAACTTCAGACTGTCGGCCCCTCTGCTCGGAAGATATTTCAACCGCGGTCTGGAAGATGGGAACGGCTGGGCTGTTCCAGTCGGCAGGCTCCAACTTCCACAGCAACCAGAATGGGAAGTATACATTCCGCTGCTCAGCCTTCCAAGGCGGGGCGAGGTCTGTTTGTGTTTCCTCCAAATCCCAGAAGGGACCAGTCCCAGTCTTAAGGAAATGCTTCAGCCTTGTTGAGAGGAGGGAGGATCAGGTTCCTTGCCAGGTCCCTATAAAATGTCTGGGCTCAGCAGCCCTGTCGGGGAAGGGAAGTATACAGGAGATAGGAGGACGCAGGAGAGGCTAGGAGCAAAGATATGCCATCTTCACCATATTAGTATTGTACTGGAAATGTCCTCTCCAATCCCCTCTACCTGTCTATGTAAATTCTGTGTAAATCTTCTGGTTCTCCAGGGTCCGGCCCAGATCCTGCCTGTTCTAGGAGGGCATCCCTGGCTACCCCAAGGTACCATCACGTCCCTGAGGTTGACGTCCCATATGCCTTCAGTTTGCACATGGACAATTCCTGGATCCCAGGGGTTCTTCTATGGGACCCTCTTTCCCTAAGCTGCTGCTTTTACTTCTTTTCTTTCAGTTCCCATCTCTTTTACCCACTTCCTGACGTTCCCATTCCTCCTTTCTCTCCCCCCACCCATTCAGAACCCACTCCCTCCTTCCATACATCAAGTAGCCCGCAGTCCTCCTGGTGTCTGGTCTCCATGGTGAGTCAAGATGGGTGTAGTTCCAGCTGCTGGGCATGCGTTTTGGATTCTGGGTCTATGCGGGGGAGGCAGGACTTAGGGTCTGTCACTCCTATTTGTAGTTTGCTATTTCCCCAAATATCCAAAAATACCAGACACGTCTCAAACTGCCAGGATTCATTTCCTGCCAAAACCCATCACCAAGTCTCCTGAAGAGACACACATTTCTCCTGTTAAGGCAACTTTGAACTAATCAGAGAAGGTCCTCGAGTAACTTCATTTCGTTCAGCGTCATTTCATTTCAGCATTGATGAGATGCTGTGGGAACTTAACTCTTCTCTACATCCGGTAGCCTGGGGTAAAATTGGTTTGACTCTATGCTGTTCTGCAGCAGCTCCAATAACCGAAAGCCTTTGTCCCCTCCAACCTTCCTGCATGGCGACAGACTTGGGGCCCAGTTTCTTTTCCTCAATTTTTGGGTCTCCCTCTGGCTTGTGTGGGCAGTAGACATGAAGATGGTAAGAGATCTTGCTACCCAACGAAGTGGGATTTTTTTCTCCCCAATTAAAATGCAAATTCCTTTTCATTTTGCACAGGATGTGACAGAGTGCCAGGTACATTTTTTTCCCTCAGAGCTAACGAAGAGACAGAGGTGTGGCAGACTCCAGACTTCCATGCCGCCTCTGTTCTACACCATGCGCCTTCCTCTGCCCCATTGTTCTCCGTGGCTGGGCTGACCTGAATGTCCTCTGGGAAGAAAATTAAAATAGTAGTGGGTCTGGGGCATGAAGAGTAGGGGTGTACAAGGCCAGAAGAGCCGCCCTTCCCTATCCTACTGTGCATGACTTCATAACAAGTCCCCAGACCCTCAGGTGAAGAAGGGGGTCCCTTGGCTGTTTAACATGCATAGTGATGTTATCAACAGCTCCATCCTAGCCTTTGCCAAGCAGTTTGAGCCCCAGCCAAAACCCATCCTGTGGCCAGAGAGACACAAAAAGGAGGCCAATCCAGGAACCCTACTTCTCTATAATAATTTGGCTGAGAGTAAGAGCAGGAAGTATTAATTATTTGTATTCTTTTTTACTGACAAGTGTCCAGAATTGGTACAACCGGCCAGGCTCCCCTACCCACTCCAGACTGAGAGCTGGCCCTGGGTCAGCAGACAGAGGCTCTCCTGCATATGGGAGCATTGCAACCCCTTCTTCCAGTGAAATCTTACACAGAACCTCCACATGGGAAAGCAGCAGAAGTGGTGGGCAAGGGGGTCCAGAGCCCCAGCTACCTAGTTGTCCTCTGTCTTCTTCCAAACACATTCTTTCAGCCACACCCCCAGCCCCAGGGCAGCCTGGGTGAGGAGCCGTCTCAGAACTAGGCAGCAATGTGGTTGGGGCAGCTTCCAGGAGAGCAAGGGGACAGGCAGGAGAGTGTTGAACAGCAAATTTGCTCTGCACAGGGCCCTTTGCAGGGTGCAACTTTCTTGTTAGGGAGAAAACAATGGCCCTAAGGTCAGAATGCAGCCTGGACTCAGGATCCATCACCAATGCTCTTTTTCATGGTCTTCAATATTCAAACACCCAGATTTTGAATGATCTTTGACTTTTCTTTCTCTCTTTTTTCTCCAAACATCAACAACTTCTGCTTTTGCTGAGTGCATTCTGGCTTTACTCCTCCTCCTGATGAAAAACATAAGAAGTGAAGTGAGAGAAGGGGAGAGGTGGGTGGGGTGGAGGAAGGAGAAAGCAGGAGGCTTCTTAAGTGCCCCGAAAGAGCGACCCAGAACTTGCAGAAGGAGCTGGAGGTGGAGGGCTTGGCAAGTTATCACCCAGCAGCTGCTGTTGGACAGCTGTCACACCTTTCATTTTACTGCGGATCCAAGAGGTGAATGGAGCTAGGTTAGAACACAAAGCCAAGTTTTTTAAAAATTGATTAAAACTGGAGCTCACGGTTCCTGGTGCCTGCTTTTCACAAGGGGAAAGCATGTTTTCAAAGAGGAAAGGCAGCTCTCACGGACCGAGGGAAAAGGGCCCATAGACGTGAATTCATTCTCTCCGTAGGCACTTACAATCCCCTGCTCTGTGCCCTCCACTGCCCTGCGCACCGGGGAATAGAGATGAAGGAGACCGTTCCTGCCCTCGAGGAGTCCACAGCCAGTGGGGGAGGCAGATGGAGACCAGCAACAGCAAGGCAGCCTAGCAAGCCGTGACTGTGCTGTGTGCAGGTTGCTGTAGGGGTGTCAGCTGGACCAGATACATAATTTAAGGGCCTCTGTATAAAATATAAATGCTGTGCCCCTTGTTTTTAAAAAAATGTTGAAAGTTTTAAGATAGTGAGAGCAGAGCATTAAACTAAATGCAGGGACTTAAAAAAAATCCTCACTCAATATGTGTATTGATTTGAGAGAGAGAGAAACATCAGTCAGTTGCCTCCCATATGTGCCCGGATTGGGGATTGAACCCGCAGCCTAGGTATGTGCCCTGACAGGGGATCGAACCCGCAACCTTTTGGTGTACGGGACAACACGCTAACTGACTGAGCCACCGAGCCAGGGCATAACCTTCTTCTGAGCATGGGGCCCCCTGTGACTGCACAGGTCAGACGTCCGTGAAGCCCAGGGTATCAGGTACCACTCCACAGAGGCGGCACTTCTACAGCAAGTCTGAAAAGACAAGGAAACGACCAGGGAGAGAGAACAGGTGGAACATTCCAGAAAAAAAAGATAGCAACATGTCGAAAGGCACGGAGAAGTGAAAGCATACATTATATTTGAGAAATTGAAACAAGCTCAGTTCCGTCAGAGCATGAGATGTGGGCAGGAGGGCGACGAGAAACCAGGCTGGCAAGGAAGCAGACCCTGAGTGTCAAGGTTCCTCTAAGCCACACTAAGCAATTGTCTTGAGGGTGTTGATGAATCGTTGAGGCTGCCCAAGGATATGATCCCAGGAGTAATTTAGAAGAAAATACCTGGGCAGCAGGAGAGGCATGGACGGGAGGTAGTCAACCCAAGTTAGGAGGTCAGTCTAATCATCCAGGCAGAACTAAAAAGGAAACCCCCAGAGGACATCCAAATATGGAAGAAAGAGCTCCTGGCTGGAGATGGAGGTGCAGGGCTCAGCCGTACCCAGGGGCAGTTGAAGTCTTGACCATGGACTGTTATCTAAATGGAGAATGAAATTGGGCACCCAAAACAAAGATGCGGGAGGAGGAAAGAGACTGCAAAGGATGTTGGAGGTAAGATGATGATTCAAAGAGCAAATCACATTATTCAAGACATGAGAGTTTCAGGGAGGAGGAAGCGGCCGACTCGTGAAATAAGCCCAGAGTAAGATGAGGACTTGTGAGTCTGAGACACTGAATTCAGGGAAGGATTTAAATTCAATGGTGTGGACTGGTCAGTGGTGGTTACCGGGAAAACCAGCAGAGCACGGGACAGTAGAAGGCTCTGGGTCTGCACCTCCACCTGCCCCGCCCAGGTCTCCCAGGGTCTGCAGCCACCTGAATGCCTGCGTTTCCCTAGAGCCGGAGCTCTTAAGCTCCTCCTTCCACTCGCTCCCTCATGGCTGCCACGTGTCTCTGCAAGAGCTGTTGAGGCCACATCCGACCTTGAGGAGGACATCACAGTGTGGATCTGTCCCGTGGTTAGCACCCTTCATCCTCACGGACACTGGCCCTGTCACTCGCCCCAGGGCCAGCCAGGCTGTGGCTCTGCCGCTGAGCACACCGCTTACCCTGAGGTCACACCTGGCCACCACCTTGAAACTCTCTCGTCAGGGCCCAGGTAGGAAGACTTCCTCCACCCTGCTAGTGAGAATTCAACAGTCTTGCATTTTACTCACTCTTCCAGCACAATAAATAGCTCATCCGCCTTAGAATTTGCTACAAGTCTCCCATAAGTACCCGCTCAGGTGTCCACGCACAAGGTCCACACAGCATCACCGGGAAAACCCCCTTGCTCCGCTGGCCCTCAGACAGAGAGAGCTGAGCGCTCCGAAACCTAGGCGCACGGCCTAGGAGAACAGTGATCCAACTCAGAGCTTCCTTTGATCGGAAAAAAGAAGTTCCTACTGTGCGCTGGGTGTTTCATGACTATTACCTGTTTCCTTCTCAGTTCAAGCCGATGGACTGAGAAGGGAAAGAGCATTGTCCTATTTTCCAGAAAAGGTCAATCAGAGCCGTCAGCAGTTATACCGTGGTGCAGGGAGCGTTCAGGTCCTCCCACTGCATCCAGATGGGAGACCTTCCCACAGTCCTTTCCGCTTGCAGTGTCTCAGGTGATGATACACAGCCTTCTGGCCTTGCCTCTCCCCAGAGACAGCAACAACAGGACCTTCCCTCATTCTGGGCTTCACATCCACGGGCTGCCTGATTCTGAGAGGGGAGGGCCAGGCCAAACAGGCCATGTTCCCAGCCTCCGAAAGAGGCGTCTCCCCTGAGCCTGAGTCAGCCAGGGAGTGTGTGTGGCCTCTCTGCCTGGAAAGCTCCCTGCGATTCTCTGAGTGCATACTCTGTCACTCACACACACGTGCACATGCCCCACCCCCTACACACACGCACACACACACACGTGCGCACATGTACCAACCTCCTTCTTAAATTTAGTAAAACCGATTTCCCCTGCAAAGAGATAAATCACAGACGGGACCCATGTCATATCTGAAAATGTAAGCCGGTCATCCACACCAGTTCTGGCTTACCTACAGCTCTGGCTTTGCTCCTGATTTGGCTTCCATCCATTCTAAGCAGCTGATGCCCAGGCCATATGTGTTGGCTAAATATTTCTTATATCAGCCTCGATCCTGGAGACAATGAGGTGCAGGCAGGTTAAGTCATGTGCTCATGGACCCTCAGCTGTTAAACGGCAGAGCCAACACTTACAACCAGCTCTGACTAACCCTGCAGCCCAACACCCCCCGTCCCTAGTCCGGATGCTCCTTATGCCATGCCTCTCTCCTCCAGAATGCCAGTCGGGTTTCCATGCGGACAGACCGCTAAGTGGTCTACCTAGATATGCCTGGTGTGCCATGGGGTAAATTCCAAGTTGACCCTTGTTTGGAAACTGGCTATGTGTCCGTACAATAAGGGAAGAGCTCTGTGGAAAGGATAGTGGTGAATCCCTTCTTTGCAAATCTCATGAATTTCAGATGAGCCATTTAATTGGGTGGATGAGCTAAGGCTTTTTTATTCTTTGAACTGGATTACTAGTTCCTGCAAAATGCCCATTAATCAACATGCTTTCAGTTTTCAGGCCTTTACGTACATTATTGTATGCTTTTAACATCCTCCGCTTATTAGCAGACGACCCTCACGCGTTTAGGGCAGTGGAGCAGCCTAAACACTACCCAGAAAAGAGGAGATACTGAGCTGAAACAGACGCAGGTGACCAACCTCTGTTCTCCCCTGAAACTGTCCAGGAGGCAATAAGCGAGTCGTTGGTATTCCAGCGGTATTGTCCCGCCAACGTCCACAGAACCGAGGGCGTGGGAACAACGGACGCTTTGCTTCCCACACCTCCCTGCTTCCCCGACCCACTGAGCAGGGGCTCTCATAGTGTGGTCGGCAGACTACAACTGGTCTACAACTGGTGAGACGTCCAGACGCTCCTGCCGAAGCAATGTTCTCGCAGCCCACCCACTGAGTCTGAGGTGCGCTAGCGTGTAAGAGCCACTCACAAGAGGTCTGCGAGGGTTCAAAAGCATGCGAATCTGTCCTTCTGACTTAGCGATATTAAGAACTGTAAGCTCTTAAAGAGGAGCGTATCTAAAAAGGAGGCGGAAAAAGCATGAACTTCAGAGTCGGGCGAACACGGGACAGTACCCCAGCTCAGCCACTTCCTATGGCTTCTAAGAAATAGTTTCCTCGTCTGTAAAATGCAAATCATAAAACCTAGCCCAGTGCCTTGCCTACAGAAGGTGTTAAAGAAAACGTGACTGTTGTAAGGACGCTTCCCGTCGATCAGTAGCTGAGCACAGCAGCCAACAGCCAATGAGCGCCTTTCTCTCCTGCAGGTGAACAACAGGGGACGTCCACGCGAGGGGAGCGATGACCTCCCTGCAGAGGTGGGCAGCCGCCTCCACCGCACCTGGAGAGCCAAGTGAGGGGAGGGTCCAACAGCAAGGAAGGGCTCTGTGTGTGCTCGGTGAGAGTAACGAGATCGCGTGGGTCTGATCGGCCTGGTACGGGAGCCGCAGATACAAAGGCCAGAGCCAGATTCCCAGGGACAGAATGTCACCAAGGGAAAGCTGCCTCGCTCCTCCACACCAACATCCCATTAACCGCCATTCCTTGGAGGAACTGCAAGTGACGCAATGGAGTGCCGTGCAGAACTAACCGAGAACTTGAAGTGTAAGCCTACTGCCATCGCAGAGCAGAGCAGGTCCCTGAAACCAGACAACACCCAGCTCGCTTCTTCCTGGGAGCGAGGCATGGAGGAGAGGACAGGAAGCAGAGAGTCAGGGACAGAGGGACCCCCGACCCAAGGGCAGAAGGCAGGGGATGAGTGAGTATCACCTAGAGTAGAGCTGCTCAGCTTTAACGGGTGTGTAATTCTCTCATTAAAATGCAATTCTGGTTCAGCAAATCCAGGATGGAGCCTGAGGCTCTGCATTTCTCCAAGCTGCCAAGAGATGCGAAAGCTGCACTTCCAGCAGCCCTTTTGGACGATAACACACGTGTTTAATGGAGGGTTTAAAAGTCTGGATTCCAGTCCTACTTCTAACCCAGCTTGTGTAACATAGGGGCCTTGAGGAAGTCACCAAAGCCCCCTGAACCTGTGTCCTCATGTGTGAAATGGAAGGACTAAAGCCTGCCTCACAGAACTCTAAGAAATCCACAAGGCAATGTACACTCGAGGTAGTGTAGTGCCGGCCACCTGATAACCCCTTAAAGACGGTTGCTGTGATGCACATCATCTGTAATGCCACCAACAAAGGGAGGAAGGGCTGAACACTCTCTCACTGGACACAGAGAGGTCCCAGCGCTTGGTGGCACTTTGATCTGGTTGCCAGAATACACCCACTGCATCCCTACCTCCTCTGGTTCCTCTGCTTTTTCTGCCTCCCTCACTCCCAAGACAAGATTATTTTTGATGAACTGGAGAAAGAGGGAAATTCATAAACTGTCCATTCAATAAATTTTGTCCCTCGCATAAGAACATGTCCTAGTGCTGTGCCTCATATAATATATTGCTTACTAAAATAAACAATAAATTATCAAATAGTCTGCCAGAAAATAGTTGTCAATGATGTGTTGGTGTGATACTCATCACCACGTAACTCCGTGTGTGGTCTCCCCAGGGGGTGGTAGCTCCCTGTCTCCAGTCGGTCCTCATGTAGCCAACGTCCCAAAAGTCTATGCACCCCAAAAGGAGCCCTAATGCTAACCCAGAGTTTGCTGACTCCACGTTCGCTGCCCTTGTTCATTGCACATATCCTCGAGTCTATGGTCAAGCAAAATCATGGTTTGGAATGTGACTGCATGTATTTTCACTCCTGATCATTCAGTAGGCTGTGCTGCCCGCCAGCCCTCTTCCCTCGGAGTCTGAATTATGCACAGCCTTGGGGGAGGGGTGCAGTGGGAGCGAGAACAAAGAATTAAGTTTTCCAAGATTCAAGTTCAACATTTTAACTTCAGACAAAAAGACAATAACCTTGAGAGCCCTGGTTTTCCAGTGTAAGATATAGGCACTTGAGAAAATAGAGTTTGTAAGCTCCCTAGTGCAGGCAGGATGGAAGGCATGAAGTGGGAACAGTTAAGATCTACTGGAAAGGAGAAGCTCAAGGAAAATCAGAGATTCCTGCAGGTGAACTCCTTCCAGAATTCCAAGTGGAAAGAAAGGGCCCCTATCAGGTGGGAGTATCTTTCCCTCACCCATACCCGCCCACACACACACACACACACACATTTCAACCCTGGGAATTTCAGAGAATCAGTGTGTCTAGCAAGAACTGAGTCAAGACACAAGCTGGTTAGGCAGTGGGCAGGGTCACTTGGATAAAACCAGGAGGACAGGCCACCCATGACGCCAGCTGCTGATACAGAGGCAACCAAGGCAGTGAGAGCAGACTGTGGGAACAGCCAAGGCCAGAGTGACAGAAACCAGCCAAGGCCAGAACACAGAACACAAACCAGATAGGAGCCTACCCCTGTCCAGACTGGACTTTTGATGAGGAGTACCCAAGAGAGTACATAAATGTCATAATTATAAAACTGTACACCTGAAACTTACATAATGTTATTAACCAATGTCACCCTGATAACTTAATTTAAATAAAGAACCTTGCCATCCCTCTTGCCATGATCCCATGCCTTCTTCCTGCAGGCAGGCATCAGCCCAGATAGGAGAGAGGAACACTTGATAAGGGACAATGGCCCTGATACGAGTTACAATCATCTGAGTAATTAGTGAAAAGAGACTACGGATCAATCCAGAACTTGACAAAGCTATCGTTAATGGTCCAGAATAAGGCTTTCTACAATAGCAAAAAATGGTGGCTACTGACGGTTTCAGAGAAACAACACCACACTTTGCACACCTGAGTTGCGATTAAGCTCCAGACCCGCCGCATGTCTTGGTTTGGGGCAGCAGCAGGAGCAAAGCAGATGAAGTCTCCCTTCCCCATGGAGCTCGCATCCAGGGGGAGGCAGGTGTGACACAGGCAGTGTCATGATAACTGCAGGACAACTGTGCTCAGTGTCGCAAAGGGCAAGCACAGGAAGAAAGAGAGGAAGACCCCTGTCCCAGATCAGCATCCCTGCCTGTGCATCCTGAGGCTGGAAATACAGGTCTAGAGATGAATCCTTTCAGTTAATCGTTGCCTTCTGTCCTAGTCTCTTTTAAATGCAAAGACCAGTAGGAGGAGTTAGTCATGAAGTTGCTAACTTTTCCATTTTGAGAGTTTAATAACTCTCATTCTGTTAAAAAGATCAAAAAGTAGGAAAGCTCCAAAAGTCTACTGGGGAAGGCAGGGGGGGAGCATGCAGTGGGGAGCAGGCAGAGAGGAACACACAGGAAGGAGAGCAGAGGGGAGCACTTAGGGGTGAGCACACAGGAGAGCACACAGCGGGGAGCACACAGGGAGGGGAGCACTTAGGGGTGAGCACACAGGGGATCACTCAGGGAGGGCATGCAGGGATGAAGGTTCCCACAACAAATCTGACTCTTTGACAATCTTGCCCAGGGTTGCTCTGCCCTGTACAGTGGCATTGGGATCCTAGCGGAAGCTTAAAGTGCCCCTGTGTGTCTGATTTGATGTCTTGGGAACCAGGTAGTGTAGAGAACACCGAGCTCTGGTTCCTAGAAAGAAGCCTGGGCTCTTCCCCAAACCTGAGAGACCCGAGCTTTCATCTCAGCGCCCTGTGGGAAGCAGGGTCCTTCTTCTAGCAAGGACAAGAGACCCAGATAGCCAAAAATCCCTCCACCTTCCACGAAGTAGCATGACATTGTGGTTAAACCCATTGCTCAGAAGTCCAGCAAAACTCACACTAAGCCACTTATTACCTGGGGGACTTTGGGCAATTTCCTTGACCTCTCTGTGCCTCCATAAAATGGGTTTGCTGAGGGATCAAATGAGATGTCGTATACAATATGCTTCCCACAGTTCCCGGCTACTTTTCACAGTGAGACAGTGGTGGGACAGCCAGCTGCAGCCACCTGGGCAGGGCCACCCAGCATCTGCAGTACCTGAGCACTTGTGAGACCTGCCAATTCTCAGGCCCCATCTTGGGCCCACAGCATCAGGATCTCTGGGAATGTGTTTTAGCAAACTTTTCAGGTGACGCTAGGCACACTTAGGTTTAAGAAGCACAACTTTATGTAATCAAAGACATGCCTGAAGTCACAGGCAGAGTGTCTTAGGCAGGTCCTTTCTTCTCTAGGAGCAGTGATATCAGTCTCCAATATCACATAAGATTGATGAGAACATCCAGTAACATGCCTGAAAAAGCTTTGCAATGGATTGAACACTGTGCGAGCAGAAGACAGCATGACGCCTATCCCTGCATTTGTAACAGGGCTCTTTAAAGGGAAATCAGCCAAGTCCTTGGTTTTTCCTCCCTGCTCTTGGCAAAGCTTCCTACTGCTCTGGCATTGCAAGAACGCTGACCCAGAATTCCCTGTGTGCTCCCTTGGAAAAGCAAGCCAACTCTGACAGCAAACACTGCCGCACTGGGCACCCCGAGATGCCCGCAGCTGAGACCTGACAGCTGTTCCCTCTGGTTTCTGAGCTGCAGTCGGCCGGGAGCCGTGGGGCTCTCTCTGCCTCAGGAGCTTTTTGCTGATGGAACATGGCTTCGAGGGGGCCCCAGGATTTGAACCAAGACCAACGGGTAGAAGCTACAAAGAGTCAGGTTTCCTGCCCAAATGAGGAATAAGTCACAGCTGTCAGAGCTGCCCATATGTGGCATGAACTCCCCTCGCAGGTGAGAGGGGAGCTCCGCCATGCAGGAGAGCTTCCCTGGCAGGCCACTGGCCCTCTGGCAGGGCTGTTGCCTTGGTTCCCTTTCTATTCAACTCTAATTGCTGTGCACTCTGCCTGTCGCCTGTGGGATTTTCTTCAAAACACCCCGAAGTCCCTTCTTTCATTCAGTCGATATTTGCTCATCACCGACCTGGACACTTGAGATGAAAGACTTTTTTCTCAAGGAGCTCACGCCCTAACAAGCGAGCCAGAGCTTGAGGCTGGTGAGAAGGGAACACCTCTCCGAACAGGAGACAGCTTCCACTGAGATCTAAATCACAAGAAGGAGCCAGCCATGAGACAGCCACGCAGTCGGCACTTCAGGCCAAGGGGACCACGGGGGCCGAGGCGGGTCCTCATGCAGGGATCTTGCTGGGCACAGTGAGTGGGGGCGGGTGGCCAGGGAAGGGAAGGAGAAAAAGGCCAGGAAAGTCTAGAATGGTGGGGAAGGCTTGTGAGCCAGTGTAAGGGGTGAGGATTTTTCTTTCCTTTCTCTACTGCAGCCCTCAAATAGGCCTGTTGATTACTCACTTACTTCCACTGGGAGCCTCAGCCCCAGGATCCTGTCCCTGCACTCCATGGAGGTTTCCTCTGAACTCTCAAGTGTGGGCCCGCTTTCAGCATCCTTCTTCACCCAGCGCCGCTGAAGGCTGCGGACTGGACAGCTGATGGCTTACCTTCTGATCTACCTGCTGGGTGCGAAACGGAAGTCTTTTCTTCCCTGTCTTTTCCATGTGATGAGACTCAGATGCATCCTGGATGTAGACCTAAGTACAGCTGGAGAAGAGCAAACGCAGTCTGTGCGGGGAGCCAAACTGGTCCCGTAGTGAAGGCACAGGCTCTGTGGTCAGAATGCCTGGGCTTCAGCGCAGGTTCCTTCTCCCTCACCAGCTCTGAGACCTTGGGCAAGCCACTTACCTCTCAGAGCCTGGTTTCTGCCACATGTAAAATGAGGGTAATGACAGTCCCTAGTTCGTGGGATGGTGAGGATGGACTAATATTTCAAAATAGAACTTGAGACAGAAGCCGGTGTTTCATAAGTGCTTACTAAGCATAAAGGCTTATTTGGCCCTGACTTTGGCTTTTTGTGAGTTTTAACATTCATTCAACTCTGTACTAACATTTATTGAGCGCCTACTATGTGCCAGGTCTCTGCTCGGCAAGGGTGCATGGAAAGCGCTTTGGACAGGAAGTCAAAAGACTTGGGTTCCGGCCTTAGTTTTGCTGTGAGTGACCAAGGACCAACAGCATCATCTCTCGAGCCTCAGGTTTCTTCCCCTTTAAGGCACAGACCAGGACCACGTGACTTCCAGGGGCCTTCCCGGTCCTGGCCTGCATTATGTGACAGCCCTCAGGAGAACACAGCCTGCAGACCCCCCACAGATGGGACTGACCCCTCCAGCCACTCACGTCCACCGGGTCCCAGTGTGTGAGCACACGCCCTGGAGAGAAACGGGCCTCATCATGGGCTTGTGCTCACCATAAAATATTGATTAGGGAATTTAAAATTTCAAAATGATTTAGGAGTCCCAAGACGGGGCGTCATGTGCAGCGCCCAGCCGCGTTATGAGCCATCTATCTTCTGTCAGCAGGCAATGAGAAACTGACAGAATCAATACACACGTGTCTGAAGACGGGCTTAACTCATTTCCTCCCCCCCCCCCAGGGCTATGGGGCCGGGGGGCCCCTGGGTGCTGGGAGATGAGCACTGAGGCTGGGCCTGGGCACCCATGGGCCAGGTACGGCGCAGGCAGGAGTCTTAGGGTACAGCCTATTCTCACTCCCTCCACCGGCGATGCAGATCTCTCTGCTAATGCACCAGGAAAATCAGCGCATCTAGAACTTCTATCCTCTTCCCTTTCTTGGGGTTTAAATAGGATCTTCTGGCCTGTGGCTAGAAAGGAAAATAAGAAGAACTGCCTCATATCTAGCACCCGAGAGCTACCAAGAATCTTATAAGAATCATTATTACTTACCTTCTCAGAGCTTGCTTCCTTCTCTGGGTAAGGACGAGAATAATGAACACCTTCTCCCAGGGCTGAGCTGAGATTACAGCAGGTGCATTGTGCACGTACTTAACGCCACCG